>AYEL01085253.1:0-39384 GCA_000484575.1 Olivierus martensii | reverse complement strand
AAAAAAAATATTTTTCTAGATCGGAATCGAACTCGTCTATTCGGGACAGTAGACCGAGGCTTTAACGATGCTGCTGTGAGCCGCTATCGCTTGTTCTTGTCAGGAGAAAGCACGTGACGAGCACATCCCATGCATATACCTGCCACCCTATTTTCATTCAGAAGGGACAGGTCCATTCTGATTTAACTTGATTCTCACTACAAGTACCTGATTGTGCAACCGATCAACTTCCGGCAAGCACAGCTCCTACGAGGAGTAGGCAAAACTTTATGGACTAGACTGTACAGGTAACTTTCGATTTACGCCGGGGTTAGGTTCAGCCATATTATCAATAGTTCGTAATTCAAAACTTCCTAATTTGAGATAAAATTACTACAGATTGTAATGAGATACTACTTCCGGCAAGCACAGCTCCTACGAGGAGTAGGCAAAACTTTATGGACTAGACTGTACAGGTAACTTTCGATTTACGCCGGGGTTAGGTTCAGCCATATTATCAATAGTTCGTAATTCAAAACTTCCTAATTTGAGATAAAATTACTACAGATTGTAATGAGATTCTACTTTACTGTGCTTTGTGCACGCGACCAGGGGCGGATTTAGGTATGGTCTATATGGGTTGCAGCCCAGGGCCCCGTTCAATCAAAGGGCCCCTTCGAGCTCAAAAAAATAAAAATAAAAAACAATTTAAATTAAAAATTTAAGAAAAAATAAATTATACAAAATTTTTTTGTATCTAGATAAAGTTTAAATCGTTGGTTTACAACACAGTTGGATTTGAATAAAATATCAATGTTTTAAATGACAGTAAATAGTAAATATGACTGTGTCTTCTATCGGCAGTCGATAAAAACAAAATATACTTTGTCATTTGTCAGTTATGCAAATAATGTGGCAATGTCGGAATGAGAGTGCAAATTTAGCTCCTCTAAAGCGTGTTAGTTTAGCGTGGCTTTCACCGTTAGGTTAATTTGGATTGATTTAATACAGTAAACCCCCAAAGTTAGCGGTCCGCTTTCTGCACGTGACACGTGTGCTTTTTCACTCCATCATCTAATGATTATGTAGAATCAGTGTTTAAATTATGGGGAAATTTCCGTGCTTTTTAAATTTTTATCCCTCTCTCTAAATGATCTGTCATTCCCCTCAAGAAAAACTTCTTCCTTTCTAGACTTGAATGTGAATATACTTAAATCCGATTGAATACAATTGCGATATCATCTAATGAGTAAGCAAAAAGTTTTTCTGCAACGAATTTGCAAATGTCGGACTTGATGTAAACTCAAGACTGACACTTTAGATGCAATAATGTTCATAAGTATTAAGAACATTATTGCTGCAAAATTTTAATGCTGAAAAGTACGCAGAGATATGGTTGAAAGTAGGGCACAATGCAAATGCTACACTTTCACATGAATAACAGAAAAAATTTGATAAGTAAATTATTTGATTTCATCTGAAAATTTGATAGATTATGTTATAAAATTAGTATAAATCTTTCCCTTGTGTCTAACTTTTTATCGATTTGAAAATATTTTTCCATAACACTTTTTTGACCTGCCAAATATTTTGGAACATTCAATTTGGCCCAACTAGACAAAACTTTGGGAACCCCTGCGCTAGACCAACAAGTAGATTGATTCTCTAGACAGTTATATTAATTTTAGAATTAATTTTTGATTATTGTTATTAAATTCCCTTGAGGTTTGTTTAGTATATAAAAATTTAATATCTTGATGAATTAAAATTAACAGTATTCGCAATTTACAATATATTTATCAGTCAAGTTACCTTCAACATTTGTCCATAGACGGTTTGTGATTTCTATTTAAATTAATTAAACAGCGTTTTTCAAGCTTTAATCCTTAATATTCAACAACTATTTTTAGAGTTATTATTAGATGCAAGAATAAAAACTTTAATATGGCAATTCATTTAAAAACATTTCATTTATGGAGAGGTACTCCTGAATCCAATTAGTTGGAATTCAGGCAAATTGTTCTGCACCAAGACTGGAGAGCCAGGGGTAGAATCTTTACTTTTAAGTATATTTATTATTAAACAAAGTATTCTAAAGAAAATTCTCACCATAGTAATAAACAATCAAAATTTTATTTTATTAATGAAATAATTTCTCATTTTAACTTCCTAATAGGTTCTGATGCATCATCCATTTCTTTTATTTTCTCTATATGATACAACTGAGCAAAAAAAAATTTCTTAAGTCAATTATTATCATTCCTATCAGTTGCAGTATCATTGTACCTATACAGATGTAGCATTACTACATAAAATTGTAAGACTGCACTGTGTATTAGATTATAATGATAATTTTTCAAATAATTTGGATATCACAATTTTGTAGATAGTTGAATTCATATAGATTAGATTTATGAGAGTCAAGAAATGCCTATAAATTAAAAAATTCATTTTTATTATTTTAATATTTTGAATAACTTTCCCCCTTCTTTAAACTAACATTATACTGCAATTTTATTAAACAAAAAATTTAATTTAGATAATATTGTGGTTAATTCTATAAAAAATAAAAAATATAAAAAAGAAACTGCTTAATCAATTGGGAAAAATAAATGAAAATATTAATGCAATATATGAAACATTAAAAAGTATATTGTATAAAAACTGATTATAATTAACAATAGAAAAGTTACCTGTGTACAGAAAATTCCACAACATGGACAACATTGATGATGATGTAATCGCCACATATGAACTTCACATAACATCATATATGGAATTTTCATTGATGGACGAACTAATAACCGATTAGAAATAATATTGCTACATCCAATGACCTAAAAAATATATATTATTAAAGCTACATAAAATTAATATAATTACAATTTTTGATAAAATGTTTTGTTGATATTTTAGATTCATATTTAAAAAAATTTGGTCATGATAATCCATTTTAATTTTTTAAATTTAATTTTACTTAATTTATGAATTAATATAAAAATTCCACAAAAGTAATAAATTAATAAGAATGAATATAAATACTTTTTATATATAGCAGAATCTCTTCAATAGTAGACCACAGAAATGATGAAAACTTTATAATGAATAGTAACAAATTGTTTCATCAATTTGATGTTTGGCCAGTATTTTCTGACTGAAGTGTATTTTATAAATTTATGTATTATATGTATTGATATTATCTATGTTATACAGAAGAGTTTTCCATTATTTATGTGATCTATTATAATACTAAATTTTTAAATATTTGATCTGTAATTACAGATAATATAAAAAATTATGTATAAATAAAAAACAATTTAAATTAAAAATTTAAGAAAAAATAAATTATACAAAATTTTTTTTCGGGCAGGATTTGAGATTACTTGCCACGAGTTTCCACAATCTATCAGTAGCGCGATGTACCGAAGTCAAATCATCGCGCCGCATAGCCGTCCAATGCGTCGCCACATAATTGTACCTATATGGTATATATAAACACAGCGCCGCGAAAACTCGTAGCAAGTAATCTCGAATCTTGCCATGGAGAGTGCAAATCTAGCTTCTCTAAAGCGTGTTAATTTAGCGTAGCTCTCACCGTAAGATTAATTTGGGTTAATTTAGTAGGCCCCCAAACTGCTAGCCCAGGGCCTCCAAAGTTAACGGTCCGCCTCTGCTACTGATACATTTATATACAATATATGTATATATATATGTATTGATATAATTCTGATTTATGTATATATTGTACTATGGACATATGCACTATATACAATATTATAATACAATATATACTAAGAATGCGGAGGAGAACATAATCTATAATAAGTAAATAGGAAAGATTTAAGATACAGTAATAAAGACAAATGTTAGATTAAACATTTTTATTCCACAATCGATTCGTATAACTTTTGATTATCAAATACAACTTTGTCATTTGTCAATTATGTAAATAATGTGGCAATGTCGGAATGGGAGTGCAAATCTACAGTAGCTCCTCTAAAGTGTGTTAGCATAGCGTAACTCTCACCGTTAGGTTAATTGGTAGGCCGTCAAATATTATTGGTCCAGAGCCCCCAAAGTTAACGGTCCGCCCCTGAAAAGTGAAGTATTTCTCTTTATTTTTCTTTTACTAAAAGTTTTAGTAAAAGAAAAATTTATATCAATAAATACTTGATATCATGTTTTTAGATTCCTTTATTTTAATCTGAGATAATTAAACTATCAAAAAATCAATTCATATGGACAAAATGTCGTACCGAAATACGTCGATAAAAAAATTGCTTTAATATAATACAGTACTTATTATTAAAACAATTTTTATCTATTACATTAAATTTTGATGCTCAATCTTTGAACAATAAATATATAGAATTCTTGGTACAACTACAATGTTCTGTCATTTGCTAAAATATACATAATCGCCTTCTCTGACAAGTGAGCTTTGTGAATCTTGCTGAAATAGCTTAATTGGTAAGAATATAAAAAGAACTCTAAAGTAGCATGAAAGAAATTCTTATGATATATTAGAATTTCGATTTTATAATAATCTAGCATATGTTTTGAATGCCCAAATAAAGAAATTGAATATTTGCATAATTTATAAAAAACGTGAATTATTATTTCAGGATTATCATATAACAAACTTGAAAAATTTCCACAACTTTTTCAGAATGGGATCCGGATCCTATTAGTTCATCTTTTACCTTTCCACCACAAGGAAGATCAGTCTGTGATGAGTATTGGAATGCCCGGCAACTTAATAAATTCTGAGTAATGAGAAGATTGAAATAATTTCAGATTACATGGTACAAAAGTCAGCAGATTAAGCACAGCAGTTCACGTAGAACTTCTCGCAAATCGTGAGGAGCATAGAGCATCAAACAATACAGTAAAAGCACACAAAAGCATCAGGGAAAGTTGCACAAAACAAAAACATCAGGAGCCAGGAGACAAAGAACAAGGAACTTCTGAATACAGGATACAGTAAAAATCACTAGATGAAACTAGGAGAACGAGTGAAGAAAAAATAGAAGAAAAACATAAAACAATCCAATGTTTCAAAGTATCAGTCCAAAAGGAATATATTTCACAATTCGCGAGGAGGATGGAGTACGAAAGAACACAATAATAATATACTGTATAGCAAGGGAAATGGCACATTACAAGAAAACCAGGAATAAAACACCGGGGTACAGAAACAAAGCAAGGCTATTCAAATTGCAGAATACAAACACAGAATCCAATGTTTCAATGTTCCGATGAAGTATGATCCGCTCAGCAGAAATAACTAGCCTAATTCTCACCACTTTCTGCTAATGCATCTGATTTATAATCAGGGCCGACTTAACACGGTAAGCAGTCGATACATCGTATTGGGGGGCCAAAATTATCATTTCCTTAATATTGTAAGGCACTAAGTAGAAAGCTGATCTGGGCGCCGGGATCCCTAGAACCGATACTGTTGATAAGAATTCTACTGGTTTTTCAGAGCACTAATATAAGTAAGATAAATGTTTATAACTTTAAAAATTCCTTGTTTTCAATAAAATGATGAAGCCTATATGGTCAGTTGAAGTCAGCAGCAATGACTTGTTGCTCTAGAATCATTCTTTCATTAGGGATGTGGGAACATTCGAACATATAATGGAAAATTGTTTGAACGGTTGTATATTCGAAAACTTAGTGATTTTAACGTAGCAATCATAGTTTTCGTCTTCCATAATTATATACCGTATCTTTTTAAATATTGGCGAAATTATCATCGGTAAGCAGCTGGGTGAACTAGAAGTTTGCCTGATAATATTAATTTAAAAAACTTTGACCACAGATGATAAGAATTCAAAAGTTTGGCATCCAGTGTCCGAGTTTTCCGATTCTTTTTGCCACTAAAGAACATATAAATTGTTCAAAATAAATTTAAGAATTTAATTGGCGAGTAAAGTGCTCTATCATAAACATAATGACAATGATTCGTTCAGTATAGCCGATTATCAATAATAATCCAAGATATGTCGTCTTCAGATTTGATAGATTTAATTATTAATAATAATAGAAGTTCTTCATTTAAGAAGATAGTTTGTGATAATAATCATATAACAGCATTTGTCTTAGTTAATAGTTTATGATTAATCCAGACAGCAATAATTCCCAGAGCAGATTTAGCAAGATTCTGAAGGATATCTCTATTATGATGAAATATAAGAACTAAGACATCGGCATACGTCTGTAATAAAGTACCATCTGACAACTGCGACTGAAGGTCAAGAAGGACATTAGAAATAACGTTCCACAAGATTAGGCCTGAGTGTGAACCCTCAGCAGACAGCCTCTATTAGAAGGAATAACAACTTTTATATTATTAGTATAAATACCAACAATGCTCCTCAGTAATTATTAAAATGATTACTGAGGAGATTATACAAATTTCTTGGGCAATCGTTCCTGTTAAGTTCATATAAAATAGCTGGCCTTCAGGTCCTATCAAAAGCGCCTTTGTAATCAGCAGAAATTACAATTGTATGTTTACGATTATTCTTAGCTTTCCGAATATAGGCTACTCAATAACTTAATTGGCAGATTTAGTATTATCAAGACCTTTGCAAAAACTGTACAGATCGGGCTTAAAGAAATTTATTTAACTCACCATAAATTCTGTAAATAAAAAGCCTAAGGTTTTGCCTAGAATACACAACAGACTAATAGGTCTATAATTACCAAGTTGATAAATACTCCTATCAAATTAATGAATGAATAAATTTTATTAAAACTCGCTTCCAGTTGGTTGGAAAGCAACCTATTGAAAGACAGCAGCTGTAAAACAACTGGAGAAAAAATGGATAACCTCAAAACTTTTGGAAATCATACTAACACTTAACTGGTCCACATCAGGGACTTTTTGAATTTAAGTTTTTAATAACAGCTTTAATTTCAAAAAGTTGAAATAATTTATCATCTGGAGTTTTAGGGGGAGTTAATGAATATTCTCTAATATTATTTTGAAAAACATTGTCACTAGCAATATCATCAACAGAAAACAAGTTTATTTAAGTTTTAAAGTTTCTTGAATATTAGGAATGAAAGTCCAATTATCATTGATCCCAGTAGAAGGAAGAGCAGTTTTTATTTTTCTTATGAATAACATAATAGGGATTATATTGTAATCGGCATTATTCCTATCTAAGACTTTCGGGATAAATGTAGCCTTTGAAGAGCAACACAATTTATATACGGGTCTAGGCCAGACTCCCCATATAAATTTTACAAGGGCCGGAATCCGAGTTCCTTCCGTGGATCTTCCCTTAGAAAATTTATAGATTTTCCATTCGATCTTACTTCAGGAAATTTATTTTATTTTTTATCGATCCTGTCATATACAATCCGCCTTATCCCGTTTTGGATTTGGAAGTTTGTGATTGGACCTAGAATGGCTATGGCACATAAGAATTGTACTTAGCCGTAGTTAAACTGTTAGATGAATTTAAACCTTTGAGTACGCCTCTAGCTTTTTCATTTCGAATGCCAGATGACTTTTAAGATTCAAAACCGGGTTCGATTCCAGAATTGAACCTGTAAGCTTCAGGTAGAAAGCCATTGGAAAATAGTGGAAAAAAATATAGTTGCCCTGTAAGAAGCCCTGTAACAATCCTAACTTCACATTTGTTCAGAGAAAGCAACTCTTTAGTTTGCTAAGTAGAGCAACCCAAAATGAAAGCCTTCACCTGCCTAAGACCAGAGGTAGATCTCCAGAAAGCACGATGCTGGGCCGCCAGACCAGCTCTGACAACCTCACCAAAGACATCCGAACCAATGCCCAGGACAGGCTCAGGTCCAAAAAAAAAAGACATCCGAACCAATGCCCAGGACAGGCTCAGGTCCAAAAAAGGCAAAGACATCTGAACCAATGCCCAGGACAGGCTCAGGTCCAAAAAAGGAGGGCGAGAAGCCCCTTCCCTGGCAAGCTTATCAGCAACCTCATTACCCCCAATCCCCTTGTGTCCCGGCACTCAAACCAGTTGTACTCTGTTCTTGGTGGCCAGTTTCCCAATGAGAAGACTGCATTCCCAGACCAGTTTCGAAACAAATCGGGAATTATCAACTGCTTTAAGAGCAGCATGACTGTCAGATAAGATAAAAATATGTTTGACCAGCTTTAAGAGCAGCCTGACTGTCAGATAGGATAAAAATATGTTTATCTACATAATCCTTATAGATTAATATTAACACATGCAGAAATAGCAAAGATTTCTGCTTGAAAGACAGTGGTAGAAATAGCAAAGATTTCTGCTTGAAAGACAGTGGCAAACCGCCCAAGCGAAAAGGAATAAAACATCCGAGTCCCTTCGCAGTAAACCGCCGCCCCAACACCAGCAGTGGTTTTAGAACTATCCGTAAACCAAACCAAACCACCCTTGATACTGTGCCCAAATCCCCCTCCCCATAAACCTTATTTTATTTATATTATTTATTATAATTCATAATTAATTTTAAATTTTTGTATTTGTTTTGTCGGTTTGAATGCGCCCCTAGTGGTAAAAGACGCAAGATTAGTAATGAAATAATATGACACGTGTTTTTGTACATTTTGAATTTACCATAAAGCCCTGATTAATCCAAAACATGGTAAAAATATCTTATTATTTGTAATTTTATAAAAAATTGCGGATTTTACGTGAATCAAATATAAATTCCACAGATGTTGATATAAGTATCTGTTTTACAGACTACTGTAGAAAGGAAGGGAACCTTTAAAGTTAGAGCTTTGCAGGATATCGAAAAGAAAATGCAACAGAAATGGGAACAAAACAATATTTTCGAAGAAGATGCACCCCATCCTAACACCAATCCTATGCCTGAAAGTTTTTTTGTAACTTTTCCATATCCTTATATGAATGGAAGACTTCATCTTGGACATACGTTTTCACTTTCCAAATGTGAAGTAATTATTAAAGGATTTCAAATAAATAAAAATCTTAAATATAAATAGAATAATTACTAAATATGAAAATTCTAATCAATAAGAAATTTTCAGATTTACTAAATATAAATGACAAGATTCTTATGTAACTTCTTAAATGACAAGCATTTCTAGACTATAAATAAAAAGATTGTTGTTCAGTGGAGTGCTGCAGCAAAACTGGCCTAATAAATGTAGGTCTCAAGCAGTGTGATAATGAAGACAGAAAAAATTTTAGTTCAAACTGAAAATACAAAAATATAATTTGAAGTACTATATATTTATTATAAACATATATTTAATAATAATTAATAATATAGCCAAGAAAATACATTTCAAATATATATTTTAAGGACTAATTTTTCTCTCCTAAAAATTCCTTTGAACTCCTTGGGATCAAACTAAAATTCTTGCTTCCTCACCTGCAATTGATGATAATGTAAGATTATTTAGCCTATGTTAGCCATATTTGACTTTAAGCTAATTTATCTGTACAAGTTTTAATTACTATTGTATAAATAATGCATGCCCACATATATATCAATATAATTACATTTTTAAATGATTTTGGTAATGCTTGAGAAAACTTTATTGATAAAAGTATAAATTTTATAAGAAAGCATTTTTAGCACAAAATACAATACAATTATTTTTATTTTTTTTTGAGAAATCAAACAGTAGTAGTAATAAACACATATGTTTAAAAACAAAATTCAATTCTTTTAGAAGTTTTTTAGTTGCAGTTATCTGCTTAAAATGTGGATTTTTTTAATTTAATCTGCAAAAATTGTTTTTATTAATATGTATAATTTTTTAAAGTTAAAGCCTGGATCATCCCTAAAAGCTAGTAATATAGTGCTTAGAAATCAATCTAATCTCTTTTAGATATAAAGTAAAAGTCCATGTGGCCTTTTGGTCAACTTCCAGAGCATTTTAAATAGATAACTTTGTATAAACTATATTTTTTAATCTGTCCTATTAGTATTTTTAAGGGTGGAAAGAGATAATCTCATCCTAAGAGAATTAGGGTTAAAAATATTTTAGTAATAAAAATATATATAACAGTCTAGCAAATATTTAAATATTTCCTAGACTGCAAAAATTTTTCATTTTCATATCTTAACATTGGGTAATTGATAATGTTAAACATCTCAATATCTTTTTGTCAATATATTAAGAGATTATATATAGTTTTCTTAAATTTTAAGCCCAAATCTGAAAAAAGGGTTAAAAATATATATTTTTAAGCTTTTTTTTTCAGACTTGGGCTTAACTTTAAGTTTTTCTTTAGAGAAAACAAACTTTCCTATTTTCAGAATCATATGTTTATGTATTATAAGGTAAAACTTTTAGGAAATTTGGATTATTATTCCAATAAATAAATAAATGTTTGGAATATCTAATCTGAGAAATCAGTATTTTACACATATTATTAATAATATTGGTCTCTTAGAGTGTTAGTCTTTTGCAGAAAGTAGTACACAATGAGAAATAATCCATCATAAGGATACAGAAAACTATATATATTCTCACAATATATTGACAGAAAGATATTGAAATATTTAACATTATCAATTGATCGATGTTGAGATATGAAAATGAGAAATTTTGCAGTCTAGGAAAATAATACTTTGGTTTGAAGAATAATAATATGGGATCTTGAATTGTTTGGTTATATTATATTATTATATATCCCTTAAACAAATATAATATATAATTTAAAATATTTATATCTGTATGGAAATATTTCTAAATATTTTTCAGTTTATAGTTGGTTATCAGCGATTAAAAGGAAAAAAATGCCTGTTTCCATTTGGTTTTCATTGTACAGGAATGCCTATCAAGGTAATTATTTTCATGAATTTTATATAAATCTTTTATAATATGTATATTACAGAGATATAATGTAATAAATGTTTTGATGAAATAGAGAAATAAGATTTTAAATAATGACTAAGTTAATGATTTATTATACATTGTAATCTGTGATTTACATGGTTTCAGAAGTATGCAGATAAAGAAGTATTTACTTATGCTAGGTTTCTGAAAAATGTGAATTTAAAATTCATTAAACAATTTATTTATTTTTTCAAAAATATCATTTATGGCCTTATATTTTTATATATTTACTCACAGTTATATTCATTATTTTTTTGTACTATTAATTCTATCCATTTGTCAATACATACATTATATTTATTGAATTTAAGTATTGTTAGATTTAAGTAATTTTAAATTTTATACAGAAATTTTCAAAATGAATTACAGGTAGGCCTCGATTAGTGCAAGTTTGAATAATGCGATATTCGATTAGTATGACTTATAAAAATGATACCGTTTTTCACTTACAAGGGAAGGAAGGGAATTGTCCGACGCCGATTTGGACCAAATTTTGGGTATATTTAGAACTGTATGAATAATGATAATATGCAAAATATTACATCCCCGTTTTGGGTTGTTAAAAAAATATACGAGGTTTTATATAACCCATTCTTTTCGTATATGTAATTAATTATTAGCAGTTAAATACAAAAATATTTAAAAAATGTAAACAACAAATATCTAATGATTTCCCCGACCAACATCATGGACTTTAGTCACAGCAATAAACAGGGGAGGAGGTTTCTAAAAATATCACATGTTTAAAACGACTGCTGTTGGCAATAGTGGCCGTTTCCCACCAAATGTGGTGGCGGATGAACTGCGTTTCGCACTCGATTTTCACATTCATTATTAAACAAATAGATAGATATGTATTGCCAAGATGTCATTTTAGATTTCAATTAACGCTTTGCATACTATGCCAGCAGTTCAGGAAAAATGCACTAATGACTAGAGGATAAGAGATTTTTATTGTAATCATTAATACAGTTTTTAATATAATTATTCATAACTATTCATTCATTTTCATTATGTTGGTGCATATTTACAAGAAAACAGTTCAGTCACAAAGGTTTTCGGCAAACAGGCCAAGAGCATTGAATAAATGGAGTTTGGGCATCCGAGCATTGATAATAGTCAACATCAAAACATATGTCTCGCAGGTTTTCGAACCTGGTAGTGGTTACCGAAAATCCAGATTTATCCTAGGCATATTTAAACATTTCTGTTAATAGTGGCGATTGCAGTTGGTTCAGCACCAAAGAATACATATACAAAAAGAATGGGTTTTTTTTGTTAACAGATGATGCCACTTTCCATTCAGGGAGAAAATACAAAGTGATGTGGCGAAACAAGCCCTTCCACAGGCTGCCCACCCCTGCGAAGAGGTCAGCCTGATTGTGGAGGACGGGAATCGATGGGCCGGGTCCGGACCCCATGATAAATACTGGGACCCGAGACTCGAACCCGGGTCCTCCAGAGTGGAAAGCCGAAGCATTTCCATGCGGCCAATCCGGCCGACCGAAAAGAATGGGTTATATAAAACCTCGTATATTTTTTTAACAACCCAAAACAGGGACGTAATAATTTGCATATTATCATTACTCATATAGTTCTAAATACACCCAAAATTTGGTCCAAATCGGCGTTGGACAATTCCCTTCCTTCCCTTGTTAGTGCGAGGAAATATTCGATTAATGCAAGTTGTAAGCATAAACAAGTCTTACTAACAAAGATCTGTCCTCTTTAATGGTGTCAATTAACAAATTAATGTTAATTTTTGACTAGTAAACCGGACGAGGAGCAGTCCAAGAACAGTCACTTGGTTTTGAAGAGGTGAAACACCAGAAAGGTGGGCTTTGTTGCCATTAGCTCTTTAACATTACTCTTACTTGGCTGGCTTTTTCCTATTAACTGTTTAACATTACTGTACTATTATTTAGCTTTATGGGCTTTTTTGCCATTAGCTATTTAACATTACTATTATTCAGCTTTTGGATGGGTTTTTTGCTGTTAACTATTTAACATTACTATTATTCAGCTTTATCATCGTATATATACAGTATAGTACAGAATTTTCTCTTTTAAAAAGTATCAAAATGGATAAAAGCCATACAGTATAGTACAGAATTTTCTCTTTTAAAAAGTATCAAAATGGAAAAAAAGGAGGAACAGTTTTGATGATGGTATGAGATGCAATTTCTGGTAAGTTATTAATTTAGATGATGAACGACGATGTAAAATATGAAAATAAATATTTCTTAAACAGTAAGTATTGTGGTTATTCATCGTGAAATTGACTAATGGTCAGAATCTCACAAAGCAAGAACCAATTACCATATTTTACATATAGGTAATACTTCGAATAGTGCAAGAAATTTGTGGGACCCATTATTTGCACTAATTGAGGCGTACCTGTAATTGCATAAGTAGGTGCTGATGCTAATTGATAGTAGATACTATAATTTTATACTACTATAAAACTAGCATAAAATTGATAAATATATAATATTAATACTGATAATTAAATTAGATGACTTTGAAAGCTTTTCTAAGGATGAAAGTGGATAAAAATTTAAAAATTTTTATAAAATAATAATTCAAAACTAACCAAATGATTTTATTAATTCTCTAGTTGGTTTGTATCTCTCTAGTATCTAACTGATTCTCTCTCTTCTGTCCACCATAACAATAAGGCTTATAGTTATAAAATTAGTCTGATTAGAAACAATAGTTGTTAGCTTTGAATAACTGCTAAATTTTACTATATAAATTATCTGAATGAAAGGTAGCCAGATGTTTCATAGTTTAATTCAGCCGGTAAAGTATTAACATTCTGGATCAGGATAATTTTTATTTTATATAATAATTTAATAATGATTATATAATTATTATTATTATTATTAAAATAAAAATTTTTAAATTTCATTCTAAAAATCGCATGATAAGCTGCTGTTTTTTCTTTTTACATAAATTAGGTTAAATTAAGTTTATGAATAAGTTATTTACTGGCGTAAAAACACTTCGGTTCGCATGTTAAACCCTGTAATTTCGTATTAAAATAACCTAATGATTAAACGAAACAACAAAAAAAAAAGGATCAGAAGAAATTGTTTAGGATCCGGGACTCATATAGTTTGTGTCAAATTAAAACTAGATGTAAAGAAAGAAAGGAAAAAAAAAAAAAGGCGGAATGCAATTAACAAATGCTAAACAATCTGTCTGGCTTGTACAGCTAGCAAATATAATGGCGATATTGTTCGGAGAATGCATGACAGGGATATTTGAATGGTCGGAGATCTGCTCTTCTCCGGTGGTCCTTTGTCTCTCTATTGTTTATTATACGTACTGTATTGGTACGGACCATATTTAAGTTTTTTCTGTACAACACTAAAATCATGTCGGCCTAAAGTTTTAAGCTACCGAATTGAGATATTAGAACCGTGCGAGTTATTCTATAAATGTCTTTTATTGGCAGCGTGACCATAGGAGAGCAATATATCGGGGAATTGTCTTCATGACAGGATATCAACAAAATAGCGCGTTTACGATCTGTAACTGGCAACACTTAGCGGTCTTCAGAGGCACAAGATGTCATCGGATAGCCTCTATGGAATTTTAACGAATGCCTGAAGCAACTTCGGGTTGCAATTCCTTCAGGAACAAATGTTTCGTTAAATGGCCAGTACATCGGTGCCATAAAGATGCCATGGGAGCGAGTACAAGTCCGTTTATTGTACACTAACCTCTCCCCCAATATTCAATAGATAACCCGTAGTAGTAGTAGTAGAAAAGTCATTGAAACATAGAACTAATTGCGGCCATTACGACGGAAACGATGGAAGTCTCGATAAGTACAGAAAATTCAGTTTTATATTATGAACTACTCACTCCATCCGTAGTTTTGAAAATTACTGCCAAAAAAGAAAACTATCGTTCGGTGACATAAAAGGATACGATTTTGACTTAATTAGAGTACAAATTACTCCCCCCACTCACTTGTTCGAAAAGAGAGATTGTACTTCAGAAAATGTCTTCTAGTGGCTGATTTAAGGAATGTGAGGGAATGCCATTTTCGTTTTATGATTGATGCCGATAATGTTTGGCGGTGAACAAAAGTGATTAAAGACTTTTGCCAACAAAGAGAAACGATAATCTACTTGATAAGATAACAACGCGTGAAAAGAGCACTTGGCTCTTTTAGATATGAAGATAATGAATACGCTATTTCTTGAAATTGTTTTTGCAGAACAGAAAAATCAAACTAATACCGAAGTAAGTACGTGGATCAAAAGTATTCCTGTACGTTTTTCGTGAATTACCATACCTAGGGGCTATTTAAAGACGATACTCTTGTCCTAATAATTTGTTTAGATAAGTATGTTTTCGGATCGAATCGAGATTTGAATATTTAAATGTTTTCCCGTTCCCCCTTAAAAATCCTGCAAAAACTGAGTGTGAAAGACTTTTGCGAATAAAATATAACTTAGTAGAATTTTGAAACGTTTCCTCCCAATGAGAAGTTTGGTAAAAAGTTATTTTTTCGCCCATAAACCAAGCAGAAAATTTCCGCTCCACAAAAAATGTGAGTGGAGGAAGAAATAGGAATTCTTAGCTACAAATCCTGCGATATAGCTGACAGAGCACATAGTATAGCAGAAGATACGGCAGTTTTTAGTCAAGTCTCCCTTTTTGCGGTTGTGTTGGTTTTCTATTTGACGGAGACCTAGCCAGATAAGCAGTGAGAGAACTCGTTAACACTGCATGCCCGGAAATGAGAAAGTTTCCATCTGCATGGAAAAGTGGGTGCGAGCTGTCACTATCAGTAGGGGGACGGAAGTATTGCTGTGTGGGTACGGGGATGACTTTTTATAGCTTATGTTGGGGGTGGGGACAAAAGAAATCGACGGTACATTAATGGTTGTATCCAATGTAACTAGGAACCAGAATCCCCCATTTATGAAATCCAACAAACAATGAAAAATGTACATTTTCCGACTTAATGTTTTGGCTCTGGGGCAGAAGACATTAAGCTACACCTTGAAGCCATGGCATCTTATCGTCCCAAGTTGTATTGTGTTTTTGGGACATCCCTGGAGTTTTTCACCAGTCAGCTATCACTAGTCTCTTAATGACCCATTATTCCAAAGGTACATTCTCGACCCACAAAGCTATTAACGATGCCATTCTCTCCCTCCGCCTACAAACTTTTTGTATTCACTTTCTTACCTTTCAAAGTTTCGTACCAAGCTATATATTATTCTATTTATTGACTACCACGTGATTCAAACATTTTGATAGAATTTTTACTGTTTTCTTTTTTGCCCCTTAATGAACCTTAATTGTTCCACTTTTTAATTGGCCATTTTCCATTTATTATATTCCTTAATGAAACTGTTAAGTTACTCTTCTCGATTTTTCTCAAATAACCAAACATTTAAGCAAGCCAACGTTTGAGATTTTTAAAAATTTAAACCAAGAATTTTAATAAACAGAGCTATATTTTGTCAGAAGTTCATATAATCAGGAGTCGTTAACCAAGACATTTTTTTCCTTTCAACCACTCGTCGTTAACCAAGGTACCACTGTATTGAATTAAAATAGTATAGAGCTTAATTTCAAAATAAAACATAAGAGAATGTCGCAGAAGTTCAAAGTTTGCTTTAAACAAGGATTAGCAAAGTGTCACAATAAAAAATATATCTATTTCTTGCCATTTTTTACTGTTGAATGTTTTCTCTCATATTTTTTACTACATGCTTCTGGAAATAAAGTTCCTAAGGAATATTTCAGAATCTATCATTGGTTACTTAAAATTTATAAGGAGAAAAATGGAGTTCAACAGGCCAAAACTGATACTTTCAAAAAAAAAAAAAATTATGAGATGTGAGATTCAGAATGAAAACCAGATCCTTCAAGGGCAAGCATATACAGTCACATGGTTATCTGGATAGAATGAAATGAATGTCTAATCAATCAGAATTCAATTACAGAAGCTAAATACCACTACATAATTATTTTATTTTTTTCTTAAAATTTGTTATAAAGGAATTTATCATTTCTGGCAATAGCCTAATTCATATCTCTCTGCTAGATTTCCTTAGATCTAAAAGTCTTTTATACTGTAGAAGTGATAGTGTTTTAGAAATATAGAAAGTACATGAAAATTGGAAGGGCCAACAAAAAGCTTTGTTAAATATTATCAGAGAAGTTCATTATAATAAAATCTTCCTGTCTAATGTTACTACTATAATTTCTCAAAATGAATTATAAATATCAAATGATAAAATAATAGGTTTAATTTAGTCATAGGCTTTATATATACCTCTCTCTTGATTTACACAGATTATTTTTACAGAAGTACTATGTAAATGAAAATTGTGTATATTGAGACTAACATTTGTATATAAAATGAAGAGATTGGTTCTCTAACATTCAATTAAAGAATTTATACATTTTTTAAATAAATTCAACAGAATTAATCTACTGTATAAATTGACATACAGGTATACATTATTTTTTTTGAAAAATGATAATGAAGTACATCAGGAGGGATATAGTGTCTCTCTCTATATTCAGAAATACTTAAAGTTGGATAGTTTTGCTAGCTTCTAGTAAAATATTATTATATATAATCAATGAATTTCATTATTTTTTCTAGAAATTTATAATTTCATTACATTATTTATTTAATAAAAAATAATTATTATTTATTTGTAGCTTATAATTCTGTATTGAAATAGGATATTATTATAATCAGAAAATATCTATTATAAAAGTAAAATCATAATTATATATAAACTATAAGTTTGATTGTTTTATAAGCAAATTAAAAAATTTAAGAATCTAATAACTGAGTAAGATTTAATTTCTTTGTCTGATATTAAGTGAACTGTAGGATATACTATATAAATAATGCAATAATAGAATAAGCATATACAGTATATATATAATAATTATTTCTATACACAGATACACATTACCATTTTAACCAACTGTAGACATTATTTAACTGGATGATTTTTTCCCTGGGAATGAAATATAAATTACTTATAAACTTGCCTAATAAGGTATTTATATTTAAATAATATGTTGTTGATTTATTTAACTCTTTGTCAATCATATTTACCAAAAATGGATCACATGATATTTTAATTTGTATTTTTAATTTTTTTGTTTTTTTTATAATGTTAAATGAATACTTAAAATAAAATCACTACTATAAATATTAAAATCCATATTTTAATGTTTTGTTTGTATATTGAATAAAATAAACTAGCATAATTTTCATCCTGCCTTCAAATATAGTCAATTCAATGTTAAGATTTTCTAATTTATAAAACCAATTAAAATTTGGCTATAATTTTATATTATTGATATTATATATAGTACTATTACATATGCACTATATTATAGTTAATTCTGGGACATTTTACGTAAGCTGAATTTTCCAGAATTTAAACATGCACACACAAATATACATGCCTTTTATAATATTATAGTTGGTGAATGGAAATAATATGTATTCAACAAATTTCATATCTTAACAGTTATGAAATGTAAAAATTTCTCACTAAGATTTCTAGGTATTTTTATATTAGATGCTGAAAATGAGTTATAATTGAACTATTAATAATATCCAAAAATCAAGTTAATTTATGAAGAAAAAAATAATTTAACTATACTAATTGAAAATCATGCTTTCTAATAAATTTCAATATTTTCTAAGTTTTTGGCTAAATTATTGAATAATTTGTATGCTTTATTATATCATATTCTATTATATTCTCTTATATGAATATGATTTATCACATGATCTCCTGTTTAGGAATCAAATCTATTCTGGTTAATCTGACCAGCTTTGTTTATATGGACCAAAATATTGAAGAACAATTACACTCAAAAACTAGCCCAAGATTGCAGAAATTACTTTATTTGACAAAACGTTTTCAACCCTCCTTCGGGTCATTATCAGATTTAATACTAATTTTATATAAGACAAACTTATACGGTATTTTCTTACCCCCTTGTTTACATGTGTGGTGAAAAATGGACATACTATATATCAACCTGTATAATTGTAATCATCTATTGACTAGGGTGTCTAAAGCCGAGTTGATATTTGAACTGGATTTAAATAGCCAAAACATGTAACGGACTTTTTAAAAGGTTCTCAACTGATATCATAAAATTGTCATCCAAAATCTACAATTACAAAATACTTCTTATAGTGCTAACAAATCCGAAATACATATTTTTTATAAACATAGGATACTAATAAAATACAAGGAAAAAATATAGGCTGATAAAAAATGTTAAACCTGCAAAAATTTTTTTTTCGTCATATCGCACAATGCACAGATTGAAGACAGATGCGCATTTTTTATAAACATAGGATACTAATAAAATACAAGGAAAAAATATAGGCTGATAAAAAATTTGTTAAACCTGCAAAAATTCTTTTTTCGTCATATCGCACAATGCATAGATTGAAGACAGATGCGTCACCTATAATGTATTTTGGATCTTTTTTTATAAATTATTTACTGACCACTTCCATGAGTTAGAAAGAGAACTTGGGTCATTGGTATTGATGATAATATTTTTAGATTGTTTTATTATTTCAATTGATTCTGCAACTCTCTCTTCGGTTCTGCATGTGACATGTTTCACTATTTTAGCTTCTTTCCATTTAATATCTATGTTGTGTTCTATTGCTCTAACACCTAGTACCGTATTAATTTCACCTTTCTATATTCTTCATATGCTCTTTCAACCTTTCTTCTAAGTTGCAGTTTGTGTATCCAATATAAATATCAAAAAAAAAAAAAGCTTTTGTAAAAAAAATATAATCAATATATCAATAACTTTAATATCCAAATCTATCTTATAAGTTTGTCTTGTATAAAGTTAGTATTAAACCTGATGACCCCAAAGGAGGGTTCAAAACGTTTGTCAAATAAAGTAATTTCTGCAATCTTGTGCTAGTTTTTGAGTGTAATTGTTTTGCAATAGTGCAGAAGCAGAAAAATGCAAAAATATACTATATTTAGTGCAGAAGCAGATAAATGCAAAAATTGCACCTGAAGAACAAATCCAAAATTGGGAAAATATCCTAGGTTTGTTCCACTTATTCAAAACAAACTTTCAGTTTATCCAACCAATCTACTGGACTTTCAGTCTTCCTTATCCAACATCAACACACTATAAAATCATACTGATTTTATAGAAATTGTTTATTTCAAAATTCCATCACATTTTTTTACATTTCACTAGAAAATTTAACTACTCAAACTCCTGTGATTATTCCAAATTGGACTGGTAGACATTTCACAGAATAATGACTCACTTCTACTCCAGCTGCCTTTGCTTATTGCTGTCATTGAATATTTCAGTTTTGGTTTACAATAGTATTATATAGCTGTGTGAAAAAGTTTGGTACTGTATATGGTTAAAATTCCATGTAAAGATTTATTGCTAGGCAAAAAATTTCTTTATTAGACCATATTAAAAATCTGCCTCCCAATACGAGTTATCAACATCAGACAGAGATTACAGGAATTCCAAAAACATCCATTACATGCTTAATCCACTAGAAAGAAGAACTAAGAGAAAAATGAATGCGCATTAGAAAGCAGGAGGACAATCAATGAAATGAAGGCATACAGGTAAAGATCCTGAGGTCAAAAACATCCTCTCTCAATGATTTTCTGTCATAACCAAATGAGGGTTATCTCAGTGGACCATTGTTAAAAAAGAAGGCAGAAGAAATTAGCCAAGATTATTTAAAGCTACAGATGGCTGGCTATCCAATGGAAATGTAGATATGGGATTAAATTTAAGAAAATCATATGATGAGAAAGTGCTGATTCTGAGAGTGAAGAAGATAAGAAAAATAAGAAAATACCTACATTAATTCAGAAATTTTCTGCAGACAATATTTACAATGTAAATGAAACAGGCTTGTTTTATTGTGCAACACCCAATGGTTCTTTGTGCTATCAGATTCAAAGAAAGCAATGAATTGGATAAATATATTGTGTTTTTCTAATATGGCAAGAGACAACAGAAAAAGCTATTAGTTATTGCCAAAAATGCTAACCTAGATGCTTTAAAGATCTACAAATGAACAGCTTATCAGTTGAATTGTGAAGGATTGAGATTTGAATGAAATTACAAAAAGATAAGAAAAAAGTTAACATTGAAAGTATACCTGAGGGTGAGGAGTATGATCGATGCCATGTTGTGCAGGTGCAGGTCCGAAGATGGATGATGTTTTTTTTGTAGTTTGCTAAATAATAATTATAATGTTTTTTGTACTTGGATATTTAGTAATTTATTTTTATATGTGAAAATAACAAAGAATTATTACTTGTATATACTTGATAAGAAAATTTTTATTCGAAATGTAAATGATTATGTAAATTGGCTTAATGTTAAATGTACGATAGGGGTTATCTCGTTGTCCTTCCCACTGTTGGTAAAAGCTGTTCGTCAATGTCTTACCTCCATCACCAAAGTGCAGTTGTTCTGTTTATGGCCAGAGATTTGGAAGGACCTTTTATTTATGTATTGCTTGTGTAATGTAAGTTTTCTTAACATTTTTACATTGAATAAAACTTTATTAATGGATTCGTTTCTTGCATTTTTGGATTGGCTAACTAGACTAGATATCCACTTGGACATAGTTATCCAGTTAAGATGACGACAAAGTCAACAGTCGGCGGGGAAGGGTCGAACCAGATATGGTGGCTGCCCAGCACCTGGGGCAGAACATCATAGAGTAATCATACTAATAAAAATGTAGGGATGACTTCAGTAATTTTTAAAGACTAATTAATGAGATGGTATGCAAAACTGGTGAAATTATCATGAAAAGTTCTTTTGATTCTCAAAAAAACTGTGCTGCTCACCTTAAGTGTACAGATTTGAAAAATATCCAGTTGGAATTTCTGCCTACCAACACTAATCTTTGGTACAACCAATGGATATTGGAGATAATAATAAATTTGAAAAATTTGTACTGTGGAAAGTTAATGAATCACAAATTAGAAACAATTGAAGAAAAACGTTGACTAGTCTTCAACAGCTACAGAAGTGAGCAAAAAGATTAGTCTTCTACTGGCAGTAGATTTTCTTGTAGACAATTGGTGAAAAATTAGTAGACAACAATTCAAAACTGCTTTTTTCCCTGCAATTTTAAAAAGACTTGCAGATAACAGAAACAGATATAGCTGATGATGAAGTCATTTCAGAACTTCAAAAAGTTAGAAATTTTGAAGAATATGAAAGTATATATATTTCTGTTGAATTCTACAGTGAAAATGTAAATTTGGAGAATGAAGTTATTGAAAACATTTTGCTAAAAAGTAATGAAGGCAAAGAAAGTAGTGAAGATGAATCATCACAATAAATAGAATAAATATATAGTGACATCCCGAATAAATAAATAGTGACTATACTTCCTGCAAGGAAATTATTGATGACTCACAAAGATATTTTATGCAAGAAGATAATGAAGGCAGTCCATCATCTGCATTAGATACTTGTGCTGACTTATGTTCACTTGCAATCAAGAAAAAGAATAAAGCAAGACACACTGGACAAAATTCTTTCATTATTGATTATCAGAAACTATATATCTTAATGAGTAAGTAAACATGTTTCTCTCATAAATTGAATGATAATTAAAACATCAAGAAAAATATTATACTATACTCAAAAACTTTGATTCTATTTATTATTTTATTTGAAATGAAGAATTACTTTATTGCTAAATGAAATGAAATATTAAACTTTTAAAAATGCATTTGCTGGGCCCTCAAAAATTTTTACATCTTTTGGTATACTGTATAAAAAAGCTTCATGATCAAATAATATCAATAAAAAAAATAATAAAAACATCTTTTTGTTTTTAATTAGTTAGTTTAACAGACAAACCATTAAATGCATGCACTGAAGCATATAAATACTATAGTACATGAAATCTGATATATATTAGGTTTATATGCTTAATAATGTATTATTTGACCAAAATGACTTAGTCCCAATATGATTGGATTAACCAGAATCAATTGTATTTATATGACAATTTTTTATAAATAATGTTATGAAATCTAAAAAACTTGCATGGCAACATACTTCATAAGAAACTATACAAATATAAGATGGAATAAAATTATTGTTAATGCCTGATGGATAGCTAATGACACAGAAATGCAACAATAAACTATCAGACTATTAAGTTCTGTAACAATAGCAATGCTTACAGCAATACAATACTTTAAATCAATATTATATTAAAACAGAGAAAATTTCAAAAATAAGAGTAAACATTTTTAAAATATAAAAAATAAAATATGGAGTATAATATTACAATTATTGTTTTATTGAACTGAAATAAAGTAAAAAGATTAAAAAAATTTTATATAATGCATATCTAAAACACTATAATCCTTTGTATATCCTTTGTATATCAATAATCTTTTTAGAATATGAATACAGTTTAAACAACAAAATTTTTATAGGCTAACAGAAAACATTGTTACCAATACAAAACTATTATTAAAGATAATTTGAAATATGAATAAATCTAAGTGCGCTTTTATTTAATTTTTAAAAAGGTAATATTAGAAATTATACTTTTATTTGTTAGTGGCTCACAGATGACGACTTCAGTTACAAAATCAAAACACACATGCTATTAGGAACAGGCAAACCTCACTAATACAGCTGTTATGTTCCAAATTATCACTGTAAAGTGAATCTTAGTCTTTTTTTTAATTATCTAACACACATAAAAGCCTAAAAACATTTACAACTATCATTCATTTAGTGAACAATAGTGCTAGGGCTAAAAAGACTCAGCTGGATGGCCATATGAGCATTCACTGAAAGAGTCAAGTTCAGCTCTATGTCTCACACTTCCAATTTTTGTGGAGAACTTTTTTAAAGCATTATGTTAGCAAAACATTATAAAACAAAGTATGCCTATATTTATAATACTATAAAAGTATATTTATTTAATGTGAATTTCAAAGTCTGGTTTACAATCTTAAAGAATGATTTTTATGTAATAAAAATCACTTCTTTAAGATTGTAAACCAGACTTTTAAAATAAAAATCACTTGATCTATTTAGCATTCCTTCTATACACAATCATATTTAAAATAATTAATCTTTTTTTTTGTGCCATTGTATTTACTAAAATTTAAATCTGACAATATTATAAAAGAATGATAAATGGATATGGACATTTTAGCCAACACTTTTTTTTTGTGCCATTGTATTTACTAAAATTTAAATCTGACAATATTATAAAAGAATGTGTTGGCTAAAATGTCCATATCCATTTATCAATCATTCTAATTCCAATAAAATTTCAGGAGGTTGGCAAATAAAGCTTTCTAATAAAATAAAAAGTAATGGTGGTGATGGTACTGAAGAATGATTAATCTCTATGAATAAAAATAACTTGAAAAGAGTGTACTTCCTATGAAAATACTATTCAATTCAAGAATCTTAATGTTTTTTTCCAACCAGATTGACAATATAAAGCTGATCTCATTTAAAAATTTTGGATCTATTTGTTATATAATTATTCAGTTAAAAATTTTATGATTCATTGAAGTTACATTTACAATGAAAAATAACTTATGCCAAAAGAAATGAATGAACTTCAAATTGATGACAAACAGATAATATTAATTTCTACAATATGACTGACAAAGAGTAAATTTCTATACATTAAAGATAAAAATATATCAATATATTGAGTATCTTTATTATATCCAGTTTTATTATTTTTATATGTATTGCAAAAATTGTGAGAAAATGATTTTAAAAAATTTTAAATTTTTTTCATATAAAATAAAACTTTTCCAAATACGTTTTTATTTTATCACGAGAATTACACTTTAATTTGCATCAATTTAAGAACATATAAAATTTGAATATCAGTTTTTGTAAAAAATATTGAATTAGGAGGCTATGGCAAGATAAGTAATAAATACTGATTTTCATATTAACACTAAGCATAACTAAATTGTATATCAAAAATATGCCAAACAAAATATTTTAATTAGAAATAAAATAGTTCATAAAATGATTATTATAAATTATCTCTTACTTTTAATTTTAAAATAATAATTTTTTTAATTATTTTTTTTGAAATTAGACTGTAAGGCTTACTAATTTATAATAATGACACTTTTTTAAAAATGTATTCATCAATAATAACTTACCCAACTGCTAATACTGATCCTGATGGGGAGTAAGCACAACAGAAAGCATCATCTGTTTCTCCAATAACTTCAGGATCTTCAGAATTAGAGAGAATATTCCAGAAACGAACATAACTACAATTATAAAAATTATAGATTTAATGTGGTAAATTTAGTATGTAAAGAAATAAAAAAATATCATAATTATAATAATAAAAAAACAGTGTGCAGAATTGCTTCAGTCA
The DNA here is from genome assembly GCA_000484575.1 of Olivierus martensii. NCBI lineage: Eukaryota > Metazoa > Arthropoda > Arachnida > Scorpiones > Buthidae > Olivierus > Olivierus martensii. The sequence continues at coordinate 14,104 of AYEL01085253.1, read as the reverse complement.
GCTATAGTAAGATGCCATTTATCTAATTATCAAATATTCAAATTAAAAGAAATTCATGCTGTTAAGGCTTCAGAATACCTGCATCATAAAAGATCTATTAAAAATATTATAAAATATAAAAAAACAGTATAATGCCATTTATCCAATATCTTAAGACCAGATTCAATTTGTACAGAAGATATTTCAAATAATAATTTAATTGGTAAATATTCAAAAAAAGTTTTATTTAATATATAGAAATTATTTTTATTAATACATTAATAAAAATTAATTATATTCTATTGTATCTAAAAGAATTATAAGTTAAATATGAATCATTTCAAAATAAACCACCCCATTGTAAGTCAGAGTGGTTGTAGTTGGAAATGCTCAAAATTCATGGTGTGTCCCTGTAATATTTATTATACGCCACTTCATTATAATAAACTTAATGAAATATTATACAGAAAATTAAAAATATATGTATATCGATGGACCACAATGTTAGATATTATAATCTCTATCTCAGATATAATGATCTTTAGCATTTCAGTACAAGTTTCTGCAATCCCTGAAAATTCTGATTAACAAAAACTTTGTAATAATTTTCTAATTTATCTAAGATAATGGATAAGCACTTTTGGTGATCATTTTATATTAGCTAACTCTTCAATTTTGTCAGTTTCTTTGTGCAGTTTGACTTATTTCACATTTCTGTTTAACTTACTATTTGAATAATACCCATCTGAAAAATTCACACAATAATTTTTTCTAAAATTTCTTTGATATTTCTTCTTAACTATATTCTTCAATGAAAGTCAAAACAGGAAAATTACAAAAATGTTATGGAGAAGAATCATGTAAAATTATAGAGGAAAATTATTGATGAAGATATATTTAATTGCTCAATCATCAATTATAATTTCAGTAAAGTTAAGCTCACATCTTTATATTAGGATTATTTTGGATTCTTTGAAAATAATGTAGACTGGGGATTTATACTATAGTAAAATTAGTAAAATTGCTGATTTATGATGAAATTTGAACAATTCATAATAAAAATATTTGATATTTAAATCAAATAAAAGTAAATAGAAATTTGATTAATCTTAAATTTTTCTTAGCAATTGTGAAGCAATGTATATATATATATAAACAATTGTTTATTTTCAATGTCATAACAATCAAATAATTCTTTAATAATCATTAAATAATTCAATATAATAAAATGTTCTTACCCATCCTCTGCTATAGTAGCTATGTGAATGCCATCTTGAGAAAATGAAAGACCTCGAATCCACATGCCATCTTTACCAGGAGCACTAAACAATGAAGGTGGTGGAAAATAGTGGCTACAAAAGTTAAAATAATGAAAAGGATTTTAAATTTAATTGCCATATTACCTGAAGGTTATTATAAACTAGAAATATACAAAAAATTTTACTTTTTTATTTCAAAGAAAAATGAATTAACAGCAACAAACATTACAGAGTTAAGACCATTAAATTACAAATTTAAAATTAAACTATAAACACATTCAATAAGATTGTACATTTTATTCAAAAATGTTTTTGATTATCCACATAATCTGTATCAGTTAAAGTACAGACTAAAATTGGTTGTCCTTTAGCTCTCTTCCTGTTATCAAATCAGAAGAGCAATCAGAATAACCAGCCTTAGAACAACATTGTAGTTGGAAGATCAATACATGTTATTAAAAGCCTATAAAACTAATACAAATGTAACAACTCTCTTAACCCTTTTGCTGCTGTTGATATGTATAGGTGTCAAGGAATGATTTATTGGAATCCACTAGAGGATTGGTGCTAAAAATGATCAAAATTGATTTGCTTATTAAGGAAATTTTAATCATTTATAGACAATCTAGCAGATCTAAATAATATACATGAATTTATTTAAATTTGATATTTACATAACATATCGTTTTGACAAACAAACTTCCTGCTTGATATGATAAAGTATTGATATTTTTCAATATGATTGATTCCCTAGAGCAGGGATCAGCAACATTTTCACACTTACAGGCAACATTCAATATTCATTTTTTATATATTGGGCCATAAACATTTAATTAAAAGAAAATAATAAGTGAAAAAATATGTATCATCAATTTTTGTTAAAGCAATCTTAAAATATACAGAAATATTTAAAATACAAGATATGAAACAAATATAAAAATGAAACTGAATGAAAAATTACCATGTAAAAACAAAATAATATAATTAGATATATTATTATTTGTAAATAAGGCAGTTTTTCTTGTTCAAAATAATATAGTTTATGCATCAGAATATGTTTATCTCGTTGCTTAATGTAACTTTTGCAGTTGTTTTTCCTTAGTCAAATTATCTATACTCACTTTGTAATCTGAAGTGTGAGGCCCCTTTATTATCCCACTCATGATGATTGGCACAAAGTTACATGGCAATATCACAAAGTATAAGTTTAAAATTATTTTTAATTATACTTATATTAGTAAATTAAATTAAATAGTAAAATTTATTTTTAATACTATTCATATTATAAAGCACATTATTCAAATAATTCAACATTTGGGCCACATGCTATGTATGGTCAACCTTTTTTTGGGCCGTCAAAAATGCATTTGTGGGCAGCCAGTTGCCAACTCCTGCCCTAGAGGTTTCCAATATTGTTTATATATTTGATTCAGATTGATTATCATTTAACCAAGACATTATCTGAAAATAAAAAAAATTATATTTACATTGAACAAATATGGATCATTTTTAATAAACTTGGTCCTCTAGTGTGAACTAATAACATACATGAGTTTTATCCAAATCAGATGATAATTAAGTGCACTATTGTGTTGATGGACAAATTCACTCTCTTATTCTATTTAGGAATGGAAAGTGTCAATAACTAGATAGAACAAGGTATTTGAGGGAAGGGATCTGCCCAGAAGCTTTTAATGACAAGGCAAAAAAACTTTGAGGAGAACACTAGTCTATGACTTGTTAAACTATTGAGTCAAATCATATATATATATACCTTTAGAAAGCAAATATCTTTTTTTTAAATATGGCCTTTTCTGAAAATGTTTTTTATACAGAATGTCCCAAAACTAAGCACATATTATTGTGAAATAGGACACTTTTTAAAAAGTTCAAGTCTATTAATGTTATTCATGTTTAAAATGTGCCAAAAACGTACTAAATTTTATTTTTGTATGTATAGGGTGTTCCGAAATTTTTATTTTCTCTTCAAGAATTAACTCTATTTTAAACTAATAAATTAATAAGAATTTGATTGGAAATCTTATTTGCAATCAAATTCTCATTAACTTATTAGTTTAAAATTTATTATTTTATTTTTTTGAAGGGTCACTTCATATATTCCCACAGGTCATCGAGTGACCAGAAGGTCATAGGTTGCTGACCAATGATTTACACTATCATCGTATTCTCATTAACTTATTAGTTTAAAATTTATTATTTTATTTTTTTGAAGGGTCACTTCAAATATTCCCACAGGTCATCGAGTGACCAGAAAGTCATAGGTTGCTGACCAATGATTTACACTATCATCATTTCTTTAAAAATTTATATTAAAATAAATATTGAATTAGATAAACAGAATTTTTTATATAAATGGACTATAGTATTTTTTTCATAATGTCAACCATTCCACTTAATTAAAAAATTTCAGGTGATGTTTTTAAAATTTTTTACTTAGTCTAATTGGTACTATATAGGCAGCAAATGATATTTACTCTTTGCAAAATATTCATGCAGTATAGTTAGTTTTATATAAATACTACTGTATAATGTTTAAGTTGTTACTAAAAGCAATGTATAGCTGGTTTGAATCCCAGAGACAAAAGGATTAATGGAAATAAGATTACAGCCTTTTTAGCCTAGACAGAGGGCATTGTTCTTTTTGGATTTGAATATGCCCTTCATATTCTACATAATAAATTTTGTCAGATAATCAAGGATTGATTAAAAAGATGATTGCAAGATTTTTAAATGCATTGTCATTTTAAATAACCTAGTTGATGAGAATATCTAATTATAAATTTAAAATAGAAATGAAACAGATATGGATAAGAGTTTTAAAATATATAATTATATGAGTGAATAACCCTTACTGGGCTAAAGCCTGATGTTTTGTATTCCATTTTTTTAATGCCAGATTTTCATGATTCCAATAAGAAAGCTACTGGCATTATTTATAATGGAATAATTCTATTAGAGTTGCACAATGAATCAGTGCGACTATTAAGATAGTTGCAGTGCTAAACCATTTATCTGTCCAAATGTTCAATATAAACCCTAACCAATAAAATGTCAGAAAAAATTTATTCAATTAAAAATTTTTAAAAAAATGAACAAAATAAGAAAACATCATAAAAATTATTTAAAATTTAAACTGGTACAGGATAGATTTTATCAAAAAAAGTAAATAAAAATAAAAAAAATAAATAGGTATTGATACTTATTCTACTCATTTCAAATACGGCTTAAACTCTTACTCTATATTAAAAACTTGACTAAAGCACTTTTAGTCAAGTTTTTAATATAGATATTGATACTTAAAAACATTTAATTTTGCTTGTAAAAGCACTTCTCTAGTTATAAACATAATTCATATTTAAATTTGAAAATCAAGTTGTTTGTAACTCATTGCTATTTTGACTCCAAAAGTACTGAAATAACTTTATACATTGTATATTGTAATATATTTCATAATTTGAGCAATTAAGTTTCTTATTTCATAGAATTTAATGAAAGTTTCAAATATAAAGCAAGGAATTTTATGGTGTAATCATTGCCATCTTGAAAGACTACCTTAATATGTTAATTTAACTTGTAATTTTACATTATACTGGTTGCTAGAGCATTTGCTATCATATCACTTGAAACTATTGAAAATTTTTTGAAATTTCATGAAATTTGAAAATGAAATTTCACATTTGTAAGTACAAATATTCATAACTAAAGAAGTGTTCTTATATATATATATATATATATATGTGCTAAAATTAAATAAGCTGACAAAAAATAAAAAGAATAGCAAAAATGTTTTTCTTGAGAATAAATTTTTATTTACTGAAACTGAAGTTTGTTAACACTTAATTTATCACAACTAAAGCAACTTTTTTCATTTTAACAGTATGATGTAAAAATAAAAAGAATAGCAAAAATGTTTTTCTTGAGAATAAATTTTTATTTACTGAAAATGAAGTTTGTTAACACTTAATTTATCACAACTAAAGCAACTTTTTTCACTTTAACAGTATGATATACTATGCATTGATGTTCAAAGAAAGTGTATCAGCCCTTAACCTTTTCCGCTCCTCCCTTAAAAAAAAAAAACTATTCCCTTATGCTTGAAAAGGTTATGAAATATGATACTTAATATTCAATATATTGCCGTAACTTTTTTACTTTTTAATTTTTTGGCACGAAAAAATTATATTTTGTTGTCCATATACTCTGTCCTGATATCGTTTTTTAATTTTAGTTATAGGACCAAAAGAAAAAAAGAAAAAAATACCAAAGTATAAGGCCTAATTTGCATATGTAAACAAAACATAATTTTTTCAAATTATTCATAATTTCTGCATCGGATAAAAAAAATGTTGATAAATTTACATTCCTGGTGATATTCCACATCTAATAATACCAAATACTTCATAATTCTGAAAAATTTTTCCAATAAACGAAGACAATTTATGTTGAAATTTGAGCGCTCAAAATATGGCGCAATCCGAAACCTGACATCTTGTAAAAACAATCGTTTTATCCCTCTCGCGGATGAAATACGGTATTCTACTACACAAATGTTTAAAATAATTGTTTACTTGGCATTTTTCTTTGTATTTTCTTAAAATAATGTGAGATAAATTTTATTTTATAAGAAGTATTAGTACGTTTGAAAATGTCGACTTTGTTGAAAATTTTGTTATTTTAATAAATATTGCTGTAATTTGTGTACGTAGCTATCATCCTGCCATCTGTATGCCAGATTTAGCACTGATTTTTGATAAATTATCGTTTTTATACGTTTTTTACTCAAGATTAGTCTCAGAGCCTTTTAAAAATGGCGGATGGTGAATTATTTCTCTGTATTTCGTCATTCTAAGTCATTAATTTTTCAAAAAATAGTTAAAATATAATAATAACAGCATTTTCAAACAAAGGGGACGATTTATGACGGCTCTCCCTTCCTGAGATAATAAGAACAGCCATATGGCCTTGAGGTCAACAATTGACCTTGGATGGACGTTGTTTGACAGTAAATATGCACCCCTGGTGTACTAGTTACTTGTTTCGACTGCAGATAACAGAAAAATAATTGTATTGTTTAAATTTTTGTGTTACATTTAAAATATAACTAATATAAACAAACAATCAGCTGATTTCGAAAAACCGTTAGATATTTCCCGCCAGAATCTAGGACGCCGACTTCCGCGTCGATCGTCAAGTGTGGTATAGGTCGCTTTGTTTCGCTGATAAGTTAAAATTTATAAATTTTTAAATAAAACTAATTTATCGAATTTTATGTGTGAGAAAGCGCTAAAATCGTATTATTTATAAGGGGCCAAACTTTCCCAAATTTTAATTTACTGGATCAAGATATCTGTAAAAAAGATGTAAGGATAAAATCTGAAGGAAATGTGGAACATGATTTTGATGTCGAACAAATTCAGACAATCAATTCTTGAATTTTGGGGGGTCAAAAGTTCACAATTTTATTAATTAATTCGGATTGGGTTCGAATTCGTATTATTTACAAGGGGCCAAACTTTCCCAAATTTTAATTTACTGGATCAAGATATCTGTAAAAAAGATGTAAGGATAAAATCTGAAGGAAATGTGGAACATGATTTTGAAGTCGAACAAATTCAGACAAATTCTTGAATTTTGGGGGGTCAAAAGTTCACAATTTTATTAATTATTTCGGATTGGGTTCGAATTAAAGGGGTAATTAAAAATTTATTAAAATATTGACGGAAAATCAAATTTTTGAATAATACGATAGAAATGTGGAAAATATGATAGAATTTGAGATTTTAATCATTTTTTCTCTATTTACGCAAAAATTACGAAGTTATTAAGTTTTAAATTTTGTCTTGGTGACCAAGTCATTGGAGTGGACAACGGGTGCACACTTGTCTTGGTGACCAAGGCCTTGGAACAGAAAAGGTTATTAAAATATTAAATATCATCTAAATAGCCTTATCTGATGCAATCTTACAGATTGTATCAGATAAAATTGAAATTACGAAGTTATTAAGTTTTAAATTTTGTCTTGGTGACCAAGTCATTGGAGTGGACAATTATCTGATGCAATCTTACAGATTGTATCAGATAAAATTAACATGCTTAGGTTATGAAATAATTTATTGCATCAGCTATTAGCCTTTGCAAAGTGTGTTTATATAGTAAAAGTTACAATCGTTCCTTGACTATGTCAGGAGGACAATAAAACAAAAAAAGATATTTATTAATAGGTTTTCCTTAATTATTAATATCTTTTTATAACATTTCTTATTGTGTTGCTACCATTGTGAAAATGCTATATTATATTTTCATAATAGCAAAAATGGTCAGAAATGTGAAAAATCCAGTTGATACACTTTTTGAACACCAGTATATATTGCTGCAGGGTAAACTTAAGTATCTCAAAAATTTATAACTTACCCAAATGTGTGTAGGATCTGTCCAGTTTGTACTTGCCACAAAATAACTCTAGTGTCAGAAGAGGCTGTTACAATTAAAGAATTATCTGAAGAAAATTTACAAGAAATAATTTTTTGATGATGCCCTTCTAATGATATTTTGTGAGCAAAATTTTTTGTTTCCCATAAATGTGCCTAAAAAATGTTAATGAAACATATTATTGTTCAATATATATAACTTATTTAATGTATTATACTCATTAAAATTGAAAGATTAAAATCTGATTTATACTAATCTGTTAAAATTTTTTATTTCATACAAAATCAAAAAATGCAAAATTATTCATATTTCATTAACTTTCCATATACAATAACCTATACTGTGTAATTTTAAATGATTTACTTATCAAATTTAGCAATTATATACAGGTAATTCCACCTTTATGAACTAACTCATTCTTGGAGCAAGCTCATTAAGTAAGAACTCATAAACTAAGAATCAATTTCCATAGACAATGTTAAAATCTCAAAATCCATTTTCAACAAGGAAATTTTTCTATAATAAAATTAAGTAAAGATCAACAAAATGAACAGTATATGATTAAACAATGATTTATTTATCTAAATAAATGAATATATAGCTTTTAACAGTTTCATGACAGGTGGACTAATATGTTAACCAAATGTCAAATTTTTTTGTTCCAAATTAATGATAGGGATGGTGTACTCATGTCTTATAATTATCATCAAAAAATAATTTAGATTTTGCAAAAGAAAAATTTTATTTTACCATTCATTTTCGTAGAATCAGAACCTATATCCATTTGTTGTAATCAGTTATATATTTTTGTTTTTTTATAGCAATTATTTTTAAATATAAACAATGTATCTGTTTAATAAATTTACACAGAATATAAAATTTTTTTATGAATATTTTAACTTCTCAGGTTATCTTAATGGTTAGGCAAGATTCAATCTTCCTTCCATAAAATACATCAAAATGTTCTCTTATATTATTAATCAAGCCCTTTTTAATTTTGTAAGGATTTTTAGTAATTTGATGAAGCATGCATTGGCTTTTCTGAATTTTTATTTGTTAAAGTTAAAAAGTAAACTACTGTTCATGTACTTTATCACAGTGATTCTGATAATGATGTCATAGATATTTGTATTCTCAATAGAAATCTAATCATCTCTAACAGCATAAATATAATGAAATCATATTTCTGTTATACTTTTAAATAAATGAATCTTTTGTCCAAATTTAGAGATTTTTGTTATATTTTAAATATTGTATATAAAATATAGATATTGTATATTTATGTACAAAATATTTTATCATTGTTATGGCTTATTTGAATCAATTATAATCAAATATCTAAATTAAATATTCATATCTCATCAAATATATTGAATTATATAAAATAGCAAGGTTTGTATAGAAAAGATATAATAAATCAACTAATTTTTGTTTACATTCAATTATTTCCCACACAATTAGAAAGATCACAATATTCCCACTATATTTTTTTAATGAAATTATTTGCATAATACTCTAGCCATCAATATACAATTAGTGATCAACAAATAGGTATTTATTTATTGCAATTAATATTCATATATTTGATTCTTTTGATATTTCATATTTAAAAAAAACTCAAAAATTCAGGAATGGTAAATTGAAAACTACATGTAAATCAAATTATTGTTTCAGACTATTGAAATTAGAAATAACTTAATAATGGCATTAGGTTCATTTAGAAATAATTGTACCAACTGGATTAATTCTAACTATGAGATCTTCATGTCAATGACAAATAGACAATTTCATCCAATAACCCTCAATAATATCCAATGCTCTAGCCTGGAAATATGAAAACTAGGGAGCATGATCTCATTTAGAATTACAAAAAGGAATTAAGTATTGCAGTTTGAAAAAAATAATTCCTGAAGAAATTAGAATAAAGGATATTCTTCAGTAGTATTATTTTAAAATTCTCACAAAAAACACTTAACATCTGGAAGCAATTTCGAGAGTTATTATTAAGAATAATTCAATTAAATCAATACTAACCAATCTCAAATGTAACTAATCCTTTAGTATTTTTATTATCTCCCTTATACAGGGTGAAAGGAAACTATTGTAAAATTTTGCATACTGATAGGAAGCATCAAACAAGTCAAAAATGTCAATGAATATATGGTCCTAAATGGCATTTTTTAGAGTTAGGACTCTCTAAAGCTAGCTAATTCCAATTGTGTGTGACACAATGCCTGGCAACAGTGCTTTGCATGCTCAAATTGTGATTGGCTAGCTTTAAAAGATCCTAACTCAAAAAAAGGTGTCATTTAGATCATATGTTTATTGATATTTGATTTTTTTTGATGCCCCCTATCAGTATACAAAACTTTTATGACAGTTTTTCTTCACTCTGTATTTTTAGATACCAATAATAAAGAAATTGAAAAAATTAATTACTGTAATTAGTTATTTTTGAAATATTATACATCATAGATTATGCATCAGAGATGCATAATCTATGATGTATTAATTTCAAATATGGGATGACAAGTCATTTAGGAAACTGCAATAGGCTAACCATATCTGTTATAGAGTTAGCCGGAAAGATGATCAATGAGAAAGGCCTGAAAAACTCCTATAAAAATATGCAGCTGAGAGTTATCACTTTTCTATGCATGAATAAAGTTATATCATGCTAATATTTGGAAAAAAACTGTTTGTCTCAGTTTCTTTGTAGTTTTTATATAAACATATATTATTTATATTTTTAGTATAAAAATGTATGCATATTTAAGAAAAGGTATAATATTTCAAATGATCAAAACCATATATGATACAAAATAAGACATATATAACTGCTATCTTCAATATAAATAGTAGAAAATAAACCAAGCACTATGTAGCAGAAATACATTTATTTATTTACAATTCGAAACGTTTTCGACCAATGTTTGACCAAACCATCAGCGAACATTGCTAAAACAAACTTACATAGAATAATAGAATGGAATAGCGCGTATCTATTATTCTATGTAAGTTCGTTTTAGCAATGTTCGCTGATGATGACCAAAACATGGTCGAAAATGTTTTGAATTGTAAATAAATAAATGTATTTCTGTACATAGTGCTTGGTTTATTTTCTACTACATATATGATACAATTCATTTTTACCATATTAAATGAAATTAAGAAATATTGATATTAAAGTTATTTTTTAATTTGTCCAAAAGTATATCTGAATAGATTATTGACTATTAATTATCTACTTTCAGAAAATAAATTTAATTCATACTTACTACATTTCCTCCAACAGATGCTATTAATTTACCATTTGGAGACCATGAACAAGTAGTTACTGGTTTTGATGTTTTGATTGTTTTAAACATATTCCCATCATCAATTATATCCCAAATCTTTAATGTATGATCTGATGATGATGATAACAAAAGCAAGCTGCCATTTGTAGTGAATGATAAATCTGTTATAGAATCTCGGTGATCAGTCAAATGCAAAATTAATTTACCTATTAGATAAGAACAAAATAAATATAATTTGCTTATCATCTGTTATCTTAAAAATATATAAAATTTATATAATTCATTAAATATTAATTTTATTATTATTTATTTTAAAAATAAAAGATTTTCCAATTATGAATTGAAAATTTAATAAAAAAAAATTCATTTTTAATTAATTTAAAACACAAATTACATTCATTAAGTCTTCTTTAAATAGCTGTGTTATTAATAAAATATATTGCATTAGTAATTTGAAGAAAGATTAATAAGTTCAACAAAATAAAATCAAAATACTGTAACTACAGTTAAATTAATTTGAATTATGTTACTGAAGCACACACGAAAAATATTTGGCAGAACTACTTTTAGTGCCTATCAAAAGCTGATCAACACTAATGACGGGAGACAACTGGATGGTTGAAGGATGGAGTTCAATGGGTTAGACTAGATCTCTCTTGAAAAAACAGATGGTGGTCCAGAAGTTGAATCCAGATCCTTCAAAGTGGTAAGTATTTACTTTGCCATGCAGTCATCCAATTGAATACAGTAACTATGGCAAGATGAACAAAATTTATATGATTCATGTAAAGAACTCAATATTTTGGTACTTGTCAGAAATTTTTCTGATTTTGAGATTTATACATCAATTTTTATAAATTTGGTTCAACTGTTCTTTAACATATTTAATAAAAAAGTAAAAGAATGTGAAGTATTTTGTTATTTTCTTTATAATTTATAAATAGGTAATATTCATATCTGATATTTAAAGAATAAAATTCACCAATATTGATTTTTTGTTTATAAATTTTATATTTTATCTTGTATAAATTTGTGTTAATGAAATTTCATATTTGATAAATCAAAATCATAGTAATGATATAAATAAATTCTAATTAAATTTTTAGCAAACATTAAAAATAATGAAATTATTGTATATTCATTTTTTATAGAAAACAATTATCATTAAATTTGAAAGAAATAGGATTTCAGATCTTTGGGATTTTGAATTATCCAGATTTCAAAATCACAGAACTGACTTTTTAATATATTAATAGCTCTGAATTTTGATCATTGCTATCTAATCCTAATTTTTTCAATTTCTCTGTTTCACTAACATTATTATTATAAGAATATTCCAGGATGGTTATCTGCTCTTCAAACAATTAAGACATTTTCTGCCTAAAAGAATTTGACTATACGTTTAATTTAACATAATAAAACAATAAAATATAAATTAGAAGTACTTTTGGCTATGTTCAGAGCCCTCAAATAGAAAGCCACATTCTAAAAAAATTAAATTCGAAAAATCATTTTTCAAAATTTAAGGCACACTATTTGGATAAGCTTTCTTATCTAAAATTTAACAAGTTAAAAATATTATTTTGCATAGTTAAACTGACACAACTTATATTAGTTTATATAGAACAACGATGCACAGACTGCAGCCTTCTGTTGATTTGTTGGCAGCTCACCTCATCATGTGTTATTTAACAAGTCACACAATCAATAAATTATTATTTACCGTTTTGAACAATGTACTTTCAAATAATATTTTTCTGATGTGAAATTATTTTTACAGTGATTCGATAATAATATTTTTAAACAATAAGGAAAAAATAATAATGATATTTGTAATAATAAACAAACATTTATTATTTTTATTGTATTTGTGTGTGTGTGAAATAGGTAATTCAAAAATATTGTAAATATTGTATATTGTATGTATACAAGGTAGCACTACTACTTAACTAATGAAAATTTAGAATCAGTTATAATCATTTGCCTACTACAAATGTCAACCTAACAAAAAAATTAAATCAATGCAATGACATGCATCTAATTAAAAATTCATTGTTTACTTTTGATTATGTTTCTTTGTCATATGTATAATCATATCATGTTTATTAATTGCAACTTTCATTATATTTTTGGTAGCCTTCCTATAAGTCACAGCAAATCTATGCAGCCCTTGGTCTTAAGAAGTCTGTGCATTCCTGATATAGAACTGCAAAGTCGCGAATTTGAATGAATGTCAATAACAATAATTATAAGATAAACCTAACGGCTAGCGACTCTGCAAATTCCTCAGTTCTGCCTGAGCTCAGGTCTTGTTTCTAAGTTCTAACTTGTGCTAAGTAATTATAAAACAATCCAACAACAACGTAACGTCTAACTGACGAAACGAAACCAAATATCGGAACTTACACTAAAAGTAACGATTAAGTGCTAGCAGTAAAACGAACAAAACGATGTTAGAACTTTCACTAAGAAATTGAATAAATTTCCAAACAAGTTAAATAATAATAAAAACTATAAATTTATTAAATTCAGAACACTTACAAAAGTGTTAGCAAATACTTTATTGGAACTATAATAAAGCAACAACAAGTATCCAACAAAACTTGTTTAACTCAATTCAAATATCAAAATTTCCACAAAGGAATAAACCTTAAATACTACTTAACTTCTAATACCTCCACCCCCGATACAAGCTTCCAACAATAGTCGATCCTTACAAGAAACTCACTTGTCACTTTTGCCAATTCTACATCTGGAAATTCAGCACCTCAATTGGCTGTCCGGATGCGTCCTCTTTTATACTCGAGTGACGAACACTTCTGCACTCGCTCATTTACATACTTATACGTAACAAGTTCAAAGTTATTAGTTTACAGAGTAATTCATTCATGTCATTATCTTTACAATTAATTTATATATCGAACAAAACACAGATATAGATCATTCTTATTTTCACATATCAGTTCAGTGGTAATATTATGTAGATAAGATGACATCATTAATCGGGATAGCTCTTCCGGAGACGGGTTCCGATTCCGTATCACGTGATTGCCAACTATGACAGAGAAGGTGGAAGTAAATTAACTTTTAAACTAAAATATAATACGTTAGCATATA
>AYEL01085251.1:0-20353 GCA_000484575.1 Olivierus martensii | reverse complement strand
TCAGAAATCATATTCTAATAGATAACATGATATCAACTATTTATTCTTAGTACTTTTGAACTTTATTTGTTAAATATCAAAAGTTTCCTAATTTAATTAATAAAAAAAACACACTCTTGAAATGTTAAATAAGTTATTAGTTTCCTTATTTTTCATTTAATCAAATAATTTTTTTTTTTATTAGCTGAATAAACATACTTAAAATTCTTTATCAAAAGAATGTAAAATTCAGTGACTGCATATACTTAAACATTTTTACTCAGATATTTTGTTATAATATATATTTTAATTATTTATTTACAATATATGCTAATATATATAGTTATCTACTTTTAAATATAATTAAGTTCTTGTATATTAAAATGCCAAATAAATAAAATATTAAAAAGTAATGTGTATATATATATATATACTATGCATATTTGTTAAATTTATTTTAAAATATTGAATTTTTTTATGGGTTAAAACTAATATAAAAATATGCATTATATAAAATAAATTCATACAATTTTAAGTAATATAAAGGATAAATTATTAATAAAAAAGCTTAGAATTTTAAATTAGTAAAATTAAATTGTCTTATTATCCTGTAAAAAATTGTTAATTTTATTAAAATTTTGAAATAAATATTTTTAATTGAAAGTACTTTTTTGATAAAGTTATCTGAATTCATTTTTATCGCGTAATTTACAGGAAGACAAATAAAAATAGCTAGACTAGACGACTAATGCTTTCCGTTTATTTCTTTCTCATCCTGAGTTAACAACCCAATCTGGCCTCTTTTCACAATTCATTGATACTTACGGCGACTGTCTGCAGCGGTCCCAAGAGACGACCGATACAATATTATTTCCACAGGACCATGCAAAATATGTCTCATCGGGGGCAAAGGCGCAACGCCATGTGGTACAATCGCCACTGGAAGGAGTATCGTTTTCTTCGGATGTTAATGGAAAATGAGATATAACTTTGGCGACGGCTGAAAAATAAAATAAAAATAAATCTTTGGTAAAAAACTTCAAATTTAAATTAATAAAATATCGTATTATTCTAAATCTATTTTTTTTTTTTGTAACAATTCGTTAAAACACAATTATGCACTGAAAAAAATTAATGACGTATCTGGGTTTTTTTTTATACTGACACAGATGCTAGAAAAACAATTACGGTGTTTCTTTCTAACATCTAATTGTTAAAAAATTTTTGAGAAAATAAATCTCGTTAAAAATGAAGTCTGAAAGATTAGAAAATTAAGCAATAACTATATCGTACTAGCGATGAATCACTTCATTTAAATATTTTAACGATGAGATCGTATTTTACAAACATAACAACACTATATTTGTGAATAGGATAAACGTTAACAATCGTGTTTATTTAATTTAAAAAATAAATGCGAAATACGGCTGATTCCGATTTCAAATTTATCATATAAATCTAACGCAGATATTAAAAAAAAAGGTATGTTTTAATCTTAACTTTCAATAAACAATGCGGATATATTATATGAATTATCTGACAGACGATAAAATTCGTTTTTTAAAATGTAAATAATCATCTGCTAAAATATTGGAAGAATTTATGGCGTCTAGGATGGACCAAAATTCTTCGAAATTTCTGTCTGGAAAAACCTTGACTGTTAACATTGCATACAATAGCGACTGTCAATCAGTTAGAGGATTAGGCACTTTTAACATTCCTCTGAGATAATCCATTTAACCGCTAGACAGCAGACTACACTAATTTAGCATGAACTACGGAAGACGCTATAAATACCCGTTTTAGTTCCTCACTTGTTAGTCAAGGCCAGAGTTCCTATCCGAGTGCAAGGCAAACAGCCAAAGTTTGATTGGAAGTAGCCACCCAATAGTGTCAGCAACCTGAACTTTGTTCCCTCTCTTAAAAATTGAAAAATATTTTATACACAATATTTGATAAAAAGGAATATGATATATACAACAGCAAATATAAAATTGATATTAATTTGGCAGCAAATATTAAATTTGCAGTCATGCATAAATGTTAATAATTATTTAATTGTTTTTTAAAAATCTTTTTTCATAAAAAATTAAAAAAACGATTAAAAAACTATTTCATTAGAAGTCCTTGGTTTGTCTTAGTTTTAAAAACAAAGTTTAAAATTAGACTGATATTCTCTTACCCACACAATACAATCTTTCAAAGTAATTGCAAGCCTTATCAAAATTAACAGTGGCAACTAATTCTAATTCCAGTTCAAGGCAACATCTCAAAAAATAAAACTTTTCTAAAGTCTTTCTTACTTCACAATAAAAACTAAATTTGTTTTAGTGAAAAATTAAAAATATTTGCTTCACAATTATTTAATTCTTATTTAATAAATGCTACACTGTATATTTTCTAACAACCATAAGTCTGTCAAGATTGTCAAGACATCCCTTTTGAAGCCCCTTATCATGCTGAGTTTGAGTACTGGATTCACTAATTTTACGCTGAATTTAACATTATTATTCTGAAAGTTCTAGAATACAAAATATCTAGAATATACAATAAATAAAATACAAAATTAGAAATTTTTAAAAATTAAAATAAGTCATCATGAAAATATTTCAAAAAATCCTATTTATCATTATTTAGAAACAATTTTTTTTTTTTGAATTTCAAAAGGAAATTTCATCATTCAGGAAGTAATTTTAGTAAAATTAATACAACAAAATATAAAACATATAATTCTATTCATCATGAAAATATTTCAAAAAATCCTATTTATCATTATTTAGAAACAATTTTTTTTTTTAATTTCAAAAAGGAATTTCATCATTCAGGAAGTCATTTTAGTAAAATTAATACAACAAAATATAAAACATATAATTCTAATAATTTAAATTAATTACTTTCATTATGATTTTAAATATTCTATTCTTTTAAATCAAAATTTAATCATATACAGTAGTGTATTCTTAAATTTATATTACAATAATAAATATAACTGTATAACTGAAAAAAATTAGTTCAGGAAAAAACTATTACATAAAAAATTGAAAAACACTAATTTTTTTTTAATTTGTAGGAATATCAGGCGATTAAAAAAAAAATAAGATAAAAAGTTTTTCCTGTATCAGTATCAGTATAGCGACGCCATATTGGAAATTGTAACTAACGGCATATTGATCATAGATATATCAAAGACAATTACTTCCGGCTTTCTAAATTGGTACGAACTACGTTATTTCTAAAGTAGTACTGTATTACAGAATATTTTTATACATTTAAAATCAAATGGATTCAGTTAGACGACGGAATTTTAAGAAAATGTACAAATTTAACTAAACCAATTTTCAAAAAGTTAAAATAGTGTCCCCCCCATTAGAATAAAAAAATATACATAAAAACATCCATTACGACGGAATTTTAAGAAAATGTACAAATTTAACTAAACCAATTTTCAAAAAGTTAAAATAAATAGTGTCCCCCCATTAGAATAAAAAATATATACTGTATATAAAAACATCCATTAAAGATTTCCAGAAATGTTTATTATATAAATATTTCAAAAATTTAGTTTGTGATAAATAATGAGAGATAAAATATGAGATACCTAGTTCTAATATTTCATCAGAACTAGATCTTAAATTTCTTTAGAATTAAACTGCACATCTTTTGATTTCTTAGAAAAAACTAAATATATAAAAATTGCACAAAAATAAAATTCAAGCTTCAGTATATTATTATTATTATTATGCTGCAAACAAAACATTTTAACAATTCTTAAAGAATTTAATTTTTTTGAATGAGTTTTGAAACGATTAAAAATTTTCACAGTAATTGTTTTCATATAATTTTTCAAATTTGTTTTTTGAAACATTTAATATCCTGTGGATTTTTGCCACAAATAAAAATATATAATAAAGAGCACACCATTAGTAAATTTATGCTATAATATTTAAGAGATCAATCCAAATGACATGATCGATATTTATACGTAGAGGACTTTTCAGAAAGATTCTTAGTTATTATACAAATCAACAGCTCCAAATTGATAATGAAAAATTAAAATCACTGTCTTTTTTTTATTGTAAAACAGTTGCTAATATTAACACATTACTGCAATTCTAGCCAAATTTAGAATATAAATATCGAAATTTCTAAATATTCTATGTATCATATTTGCGCAATGTTAGATGATATTCAATTTCTTTAAAATTTCAAAATATTTTTTCTAAAATGCAATTCATTAGAAAACTTATGACGATAAAATAGAAAAATTAAAAATTATTTTTGCTCTGTTTTTCAGGAATAACTAATTTTCCATTTCTTGTATCTTTTTCTTCCTTTTTTTAATTAGATCACTATGCTAGCAGAATTAAATAAAATGCCAAATGACGTGACGCATGCGATTGTTTTCTACGTTCACTGCTGCTGCTACTACTACTAACATGGCGCCGAAAACAAAATTTACACCAACAATACGCATTTAATTTCATATTAAAATTTTTAGCTTTCGTATCACGAATGATATTTTAGATACGTAACAATACACGTTAATGCAATTGTAAAAATTTCGTTTTCTACTGAAACCTTGTAAAATTTATTTTAAAAATTTCACAAAATAAACTTACATATTTCTTCTTTTTTCTTATTCTTGAAACTTGCCATTCAATAGACAGTTTTCAAATTTATTATTCTGTAAAAATTTTAGAATGTGAGATGGAAGACACTAATTAAAAACGGAATTGATAATATTTATTTAAGGTTAACGAACTATGTGCACACTGATTAACAAAACTTTAAATTTAGAAGTGTCCAATATAAATCAGGAAAAGCTTACGTGACAGTATGCACTTAAATCAATGACACATAAACATACAATTATACCTTATCTGGTTTGATATACTGATGATTAATCTAAATATAGAACAAATATTAATTTTAGCGTTTACTAGATATCATCCTCCAGGGTCTAAAGGACGATAATAATAGACGGTGTGTTTACGAATGAAGGTTAAATCGATTTTGGTTATAAAAAACGCTAACTGTATAATACTTACCTATAGTCTGTTAAGAGAGTGATTCCAGACAGGTTTGAAACAGCAGAAAAAGAATACTTTTGAGGATACGAGACAACTATCACGCAAACAACCCTCGAGGACAGCGAACCGATCTATGGTGTAGCGCACGCTCTGATTTGTTATACCATCTGACGTCTTTCATTCTTTTCGAATCATCTCTTCGCCCTCTAGCGTGAATGTTGCGAAATCGAAATCTAAATTGGAACCGCACGTCAGTATAAACTTATATGACGTTCTTTGATGTATATGAACTTGATCTAATTTTTATATTTATTTACTTACGTTAAAATGTATTTACAAATAATTAAAATTTTATTGGATACAAACTCTAGAAATTCGATCCGAGATAAAAATTAGATATGTCTGCTAACGTCTCTTTTCGAGAAAATAGGAAATATGATTTGTTGATTGCATTTAAAATAAATTGCTTATTTATGTAGACTATAAACATTTCAGGCTTGCAACATGACTGATTATTTAGCTTTTATTTAACTAGACAATGGTGGCACAAAAGGCCACAATCTATTAGCGTCCCCCATTAAATGCCTAAATCGGGAGTGAAAAATTCGCCATTTTTTTCATGGTTTATACTAGAAAATTAAAATGATTTAAGAGATATCGATTATATAATTTTTTTTTAGGTGAAAGCTAAAATATTTATAATTACTTAATTAAAAATTACAAGTTTTTTAAATTATCTGGTATGTCTGTATTAAGTTGCTATTAACTAAACGAGAATGTCACATGAGCGACAAAGTCGAGCGGGTTTCTTAGTAAAACGTCCACCAGTAGTAGTCGAAATTGTTAGTTATATGGCATCTCTACTATTTTTAAACAGGAATAAACATTGATCCGTTTCTACTTAATAAGGATCGACAGCGTGTACATGGTGTCTCAATACAGTAGTGTACTTTTTCCATAGTTTTTTTTATTTGGGGCGTACGTGGGAAAACCTGAACCAAAGCCGGAAAAGTTAGGTAATATGCTAATATTATTTTCGAAAAACATTTTTAATAGTTTTAAAAATAATACCAATATAAAATTTTTCAATCTGAAATTGGATCTGGTCCAGAAAACGTGAAGAATAAAGAAATATTCTTCCATTTTAATCGCGTATATTTTTTTTCTCTATTTAAATTTGGACCTGTTCCAGAATAATATAAATATGTTAGTGTTATTAATACAAATAATGAGAGTTAAGAATCAAATTAAGGGCTTTAAATAATCAAATTTTTATAAATTATAACTATCAAAGCGTTAAAATTATCAATATTTTTGTATGTTATATTCTTGCTGTTTCAGTAGATTTTTTTTTTTAACAGAGCAGATAAGTATGTTGGCATTTGCATTTTAGAACAGTCTATCTCTAAAATTATGGAACAATTCAAAAATAAAATCAACTGAATTTAATTAATAAATTATAATTAATAATAATTTTATTCCAAATTCAAATTTTAATTATTATGATGATAAAAAAACAGAACTCTTGCATCAGTAATATACAGTACTAATAAAAAAAGATAATTATTTTTTTATCAAAAATTGAATTCCTAAAAACAATTATTTGCTAAGTGTTGTAATACATTCCTGAGTTAAAAGTTTGCGACAT
This sequence comes from Olivierus martensii, assembly GCA_000484575.1. Lineage (NCBI taxonomy): Eukaryota > Metazoa > Arthropoda > Arachnida > Scorpiones > Buthidae > Olivierus > Olivierus martensii. Next base: position 13,696 of record AYEL01085251.1, on the reverse strand, counting down.
ATTTTTCAAGTTAGATACGTTGAAATTCATTTTTGTTAGAGTTGATATTTCCAATTGAAAGCAAAATGTTTCAAGGTTAGTAATACAAGGCCATCGAAAGGGTCAAAGAACATTATAGACAGCAAATAACTTGTGAATTTTATCAGATTGATTATAATTAGAAAGGAGATAAACAGGTCAATGGATAGTTATATTTTAGAAACTGCAGTATTTTGCAATCACATATCAGTACTGTAGTAATAATACTGTATACGTGTTTTGATTTGTAAATAATTAAACATAAATATTGTTTCAATAAATTGCTAATTTATATATTTCTAAATTACCTTTATATTTGATGTAATTTTTGAGTTTAAACTTTATACATCATATTATCTTCGGATTCTTTTACAATAAATTACAAAATAATTGTTGAAAGGAAACTTGACCTCCTTAATTAATGAAAAGAAAATTTTCTTTATAAATTAATGCAATGCGATCAGTAATCAAAGGAAGCAGACTAGATTCCCCTGAAAAGTGTTCGATCAATTTAGCTAAATAATCAATACCAAGTAAATAAGGATAGAATAACCAAATTGAAAAATTATAATTTTTTGGGTAGAAATCATTTTCATATATTTTATTATATATTACTTCTTATATTTAAACTATTTTATATTTATAAAAAATAAAATTAAAAAAAGAACATCATTTTAATAAAAATTTAGTAGCAAGTATTTAAAAATAAGAATATAAAAACATTTTATATGGAATATATATTGTATTAAGTAAACATTATGAATCACGGCTTGATGGCCTTGTGGAAAGCATTCCTTACCAGTTAGACGAATTCACTTTCCAGTATGACTGAATCACTAATGAACTAATAAAACTATTACAAGCTCTTTCAGAGACTATCTAATTCTTGTTTTATAATCTGCTGCTTTATAACCTGAGGTTACTAAACGGCGGGGCATTCCGATATCTAGACTACTCACATACGCGCCTCAGGCCGGACATCAGATCTTTTTGAAAAAAAATCTGGAGACCCAAGAATTGAATCATGATCTCCTAGGATGAAAGCTCAGTACAATTCCATGCGGCCATCTAAATGATCTGTGGAAATCCCATCTGTGGAAAAATTTCTTGAACTATACAAAACGGAGATCAATGGACTGGGCTAGACTCTATATAAAGTTTGAAATGTACTCTCCGGATTCTGTGGAAGAAAATCATAGTGTTTTCACATGGTTTAGTCTACTTTACTGGAATCGGGTTTCGATTCCACATTCCGATTTTAAGGTTTATTTCGTTGATTTTTATCATTCAATTTTCGTTTGGCTCTTGGTTTGACCCTATCAAGAGTGTTTGGCAAATTCATAATAGGCTTTTGAAATGATTGTTGTGAAATACTGTATATTCGCTGTGTGATTCAAAGGCATAACTAACCGACCAACTATTTGTGTGTGACACCACTTTCCACTCTGTGACTATTAACTGGTGGGCATTACAATATTACAATTCCCACACTCTTGGTGAGGTCAGGTGTCTAATGGAAGATGAGTTTAACGAGCTGGGCTTGAACTCCTCCTGAAAAATGAGGTGTGCTGTGCTCCCATTGTGGGAATTGAACTCGGATTCTCCGGAATGGAAGCACAACACTACTGCAGCGTCGGCCGGATTGGCCGCATGGAAACGCTTCGTCTTTCCACTCTGGAGGACCCGGATTCGAATCTCGGGTTCCTCCCCTTGAAAATATTTATTATGGGTTTGGGCCCGGCCCGTCGATCCCCACAATCCGGCTGACTCCTCCGCAGGTGTGGGCAGCCTGTGGAAGGGCTTGTTTCGCCCCGCCACTAGTATTCTTACTGAGTGGAAAGTGGCGTCATCTGTTGATTTAAAAAAAACACTACCGTAGCTATCCGGCCTACTTATGAAAAGCTTTATATTAGGTAAGTTAAGTTCTTTCTGTGTGGTTTAATGCCACTTTCAACATGTAAGTAAGTATTAAGTGTAAAGCATTTCCATGTTCACCAATAAAATTGGTGTATTCAGCCCTCAGGTAGAAGATGGGATTCATTGATCCGATTCTGGACATTTCCTGAATAAATTTGAATTCGGGAAATGAACCCTGATCATTCAAGATGAACAATACGTTTCCATCGTGGCCATCCGGCCTACAATTAGGTTAGGCCAATTTGAATTATATCGCCAAATCGCATAGAGAATACATTTGGCGCCAGCCATTTTTAGATCAGCCACAGACTGGCCTGCATTCACGGTGGAGCAAACCGGAAAGTTGAAGAGGGATTCAACAACACAGAGTTTCCAGTTTTTCAGGAGGAGGAGTCTAATAGAAGATTGGGTTCCTTCTGAAAAACTGGAGTTTTAGACCACGGAATTGAATCCGGACCTCTAAGTAATTGCCTTACTGCAGACCATCTGGTCGATTTTTGTCAACAGATGACACCATTTCCCACTGTTGAATGCTGAGTAAAAAGCCAAAACAGATCCTATCATAGGCTGCCATCCCCGTAGAGTCAAACTATAGAGGAAGGCTTCGCGGCAGGTCCTAGATCCAATGAATAAATTTACCAATGGTCGGGAATTCTAGTCCTGTGTCTAGAAAGCCAAAATATTTTCCGTGACCAATCAGCGTTTTAGAATTAATTAATTGCCTTATTTTTATACATCTATTAGTTTGGTATGGTCAAAGAACAGCGTTCAAAAAATATACAGTGGGTGATTGATTAACGAACACTTTTTCGAAAGATTTTTATGTTCGGACAAGCATATACAGCTCACAGAACAAACTGTGGGACCCGCGGACTGACGGGATGACAGGTCAATCCGATGGCTGCGTGGTAAAGCTGTGGCTTAAGTCTGGAGGATCCGAGTGTCCCACTCCTCCAATTTTTCAGGAGTGATCTGGGCCCTGCCCGTTGAAACCCATCCTTCAGTCTTCCGGTTGACCCTATCATGGGTGTTGGTCAGCCTGTGATGATGGCGGCTTTATAAGTGGCCACCGTCCAGATAAAAATATTCCAGGAGGCTATTTCGGCTTAACTAACCTAACGAAATGACAGGCTTAGGCCTTGCGCGTTGGTGGACTTATGGGTAAGATTGGAAGAACAGTAGGGAATGATATGCTTAGGCCTTGTATGTTGGTGGACCTATGAGTAAGTCAAACGTCGGTGGACTTATGGGTAAGGATGGGAGAACAGTAATTTTTCCCATAAAATGAACTCGGAGACAACGTAAAACAAATCAAAGATTTATTAAAGGTTAGAAATGAACTCGGAGACAACTTAAAACAAATCAAAGATTTATTAAAGAAAGTACAAATCAAAGATTTATTAAAGAAGATAATATGGGTAAGGATGGAAGAACAGTAGTTTTTCCTGATTAAAATGAACCATATGGGTAAGGATGGAAGAACAGTAATTTTTCCCGATTAAAATGAATTTGAGTTTAAAGATGGAACAACAGCAGTTTTTCCTGATTAAAATGAACCTTATGGGTAAGGATGGAAGAACAATAGTTTTTCCTGATTAAAATGAACTCAGAGACAACGTAAAAATCAAAGATTTATTAAAGAAGGTAAGAGAGAGATTTTACAATATTTTGATGTCAAAGATTTATTAAAGAAGGTAAGAGAGAGATTTTACAATTTTTTGGAAATTTTTTCGTCTGAAGAACAGTAATTTTTCCTGATTAAAATGAACTTGAAGACAACGTAAACAAATCAAACATTATTAAAGAAGGTAAGAGAGAGATTTTACAATTTTTTGGTCTTAGAATATTAAAGAAGGTAAGAGAGATTTTACAATTTTTTGGTCTTAGAATGGCACCCAGGTTGAGGTCAATAGGCTTGGGAGATCTACCACGACAATGCTATTAATCACTTCCGAAAAATCCCAAAGGAAAAAGCAATCGATTGGACAGATTCTTTATCGGAAAATAAACATATAAATGAAAATGCAAGACTATGTATTTAAATATTATTGTTATTATATATAAATAAACGTAGTAAGAAATTATATAATTTTTTATTTATGTTTTTTTGGGTCTCCGGAACGAATTAATCAAATTCCCATAAAAACTTATGGTAAATCGATGATCGGTTAACGAACAATTCGGATAACGAACATTGTCTTGGAACGGATTATGTTACCCACTGTATACCAAAATTATCTGCACTGGGATAACTCTTTTATGAATATCATAAAAATTTATTAAATAGTACATTGATTATTATAAAAAAATAGGAATTCGAATGTTTGCTATTTTTTAAATGTTTAAAAATATGTACAGGTATCCTCCTATAACACGGTTTCGCTCTAAACACGATTTGAAAATTGCGAAAACTCTCATATAGCACGGTACTTCTATAACACGATTCTTACTTAACATTTATAAAATTACGTTTACCTCCTACAACACAAAACATTTTCATTAATTTCTGTGAATCCATTCTAAGGACATACAATATACATAAATGCAATCATTGAGAAATACTTTGCTAAAATTAGTCATAAATGCAATTTCGCTAGTTTAGCATAAGACGGGCGATATGCAGTCAATTTTCGATTTCGATTTGAATTTGAGTTAATTGGCAACCATTGCGTATTTTACGTTCCAAATGTTCAGTTCTTGGATAAAAAGCAAGTTTTTATTCTTCAATAGAGGAAGGAGAAAGAGCAGAAAACCTTTATATTTATTAATTTTTTAGATATATGTTAAGGAATGGCTATTTTCTAGAGAGTGGTAGCGGATTAAATTACAAATTTTTTTTAAAGAGAGCGGAAGATACACCAACTTTAAATGCTGAAAATGCGGGCCCGGCTCGACGATCCAAGTCCTCCACAATCCGACTGAACCCTCTGCAGGAGCGGGTAGCCTGTGGAAGGGCTTGTTTCGCCCGCTACATAGTATTCTACCAGAATGGAGTGAGGAGTTATCTGTTGACAAAAAAAATGCATAAAAATGTTCAGAAAGTGAAGCTGATATTGTTAAAGAAAAAAAAAAACGTTCCCGTTTTAACGAACAGTGACAAGGAAGATATCATATGAATGTTATATAGGCTGTATACATTTTCTTTCCTTTTGTTTTTAAGGGTTTAGGTATATATTTTTTCTTTCTTTATGTTTCTTATTATTAATATTCTTAATAAACATTGAGAGTCTTATATGGAACTAAAGAAAGTTATTTATTTTGAATTGGATTTTTTTTGTCAACAGATGACCCACAAACTCCATTCAGGTAGAATACTATGTGGCGGGGCGAAACAAGCCATTCCACAGGGCTGCCCACACCTGCAGAGGGATCAGCCGGATTGTAGAGGAAGGGGATCGACGGGCCGGGCCATGATAAATATTTTCAAGGGGTGGGACCCGAGACTCGAACCCGGGTACTGGGTCAGCCGGATTGTGGAGGACGGGGATTGACAGGCTGGGCCCGGACCCCACGATAAATATTTTCAAGGGGTGGGACCCGAGATTCGAACCCGGGTCCTCAGAGTGGAAAGCCATAAATATTTTCAAGGGGTGGGACCCGGGATTCGAACCCGGGTCCTCCGGAGTGGAAAGCCGAAGCGTTTCCACGCGGCCAATCAGGCAGACACAAGGGGTGGGACCCGGGATTCGAACCCGGGTCCTCCGGAGTGGAAAGCCGAAGCGTTTCCCCACGGCCAATCCGTCAGACATTTTGAATTGGTTTTGGAACGTATCTCTCCTTTTTGTATTGGCTCTGGGTCTCATATAACACGGTTTCATACAACACGGTGTTTTTCAGGAACTTATCTACCTTGTTATAGGAGGGATACCTATATTATTTATCGATATAGATGGTATTAATTTATGTAATTTAAAAATCATAAGTAGCATGGACATTAGACTAATAAAACTGCCAACCATTTGTAAACGGGTAAATCAATATAGAGAACCGGAACGTATCTCTCCTTTTTGTATTGGCTCTGGGTCTCATATAACACGGTTTCATACAACACGGTGTTTTTCAGGAACTTATCTACCTTGTTATAGGAGGGATACCTATATTATTTATCGATATAGATGGTATTAATTTATGTAATTTAAAAATCATAAGTAGCATGGACATTAGACTAATAAAACTGCCAACCATTTGTAAACGGGTAAATCAATAAAGAGAACCGGATCAATCCGGTTCTCTATATTGATAATCCATCTCTCTGGAGGACCCGGGTTCGAATCCCGGGTCCCACCCCTTGAAAATATTTATCATGGGGTCCGGCCCCGGCCCATCGATGCCCATCCTCCACAATCAGGCTGACCCCTCCGCAGGGGTGGGCAGCCTGTGAAAGGGCTTGTTTCGGCCTCGCACATAGTATTCTACCTGAATGGAGTGTGGCGTCATCTGTTGACAAAAACCATAGTATTCTACCTGAATGGAGTGTGGCGTCATCTGTTGACAAAAAACCTAACCTAATCTAGATCAAGTATTCTACCAGAATGGAGTGTGGCGTCATCTGTTGACCAAAAAAAAGTAACCTATTATATTTTGAAAGAATTTCTTTAAAAGATATTGCATTTTCCATTCAGGTAAAGTGTTAGATGGCAGGATGAAACAAACTTTTCCATAGGCTGCCCATCCCTGCGAAGAGATTAGTCAGATTATGGTTGACGGCCGGAGGCTAATTAAATGTTAGGTTTAAGTTATGTAAACGTAGCTTATTTCAGTTAATCCGCTATATCATCTTTTGAATATTGTGTGTGTAGCGGCAGCTATTTTTATAGTCCATCACAGGCTGGCTAACACATATGGCAAGATTAACCGGAAGATTGAAGGGTCCCTTCTGAAAATCTTGATGTGTGGGATCCAGATTTGAATCCGGATCTTTCAAACTGATAAACGAATGTTTTATCACGTCGTCATCCTGCCGACAGCCAAGTCCAAACGCTATGATACAATATATAAGTTTCAATTTTTTTCTTATCAGCCGGATTGGCTGCTTGGAAACGTTTCGTCTTGCCACTCTAAGAGATCCGCGTTCGATTCCCGACTCTCGGGTCCCACACCTTGGAAATATTTATCGTTGGATTCGGTCCCGATATCAGTACCCGTTCTCCACAATTCACCCGATACTTTGCAGACGTGAGAAGTCTGCGAAAGAACTCGTTTTACCCCTCCCCTTAGTACTCTATCTGAATGGAAAGTGGCGACATCTCTGTTATCAAAAAATATCTGATAATGTTGCATTTAGGTCGAAATGAATTCTCCATTTGTTAATTCCTTTCATGTACGAGAGAAGAATGATCATTATATAATTGGGTATCTTCTTCAATTGAACGTTATTTCAAAAATCTTGACATCGAACATCGACCATCCATGACATCAACTGATATTTTTTCAAACGTTTCAATATGATTTTAATAAAAACTGAAAGTTTCCAATGAGAAGTGATAAAAATAAAATTTATGATAAATTACTTTGGTTTCTTATATTTTATTAAACTTAAATTTTATACTGAAAAGTACTTTTTTACATTTAAAATTTAAAAACCAAAAATTCTGTTTTCCGTCAAGGAATTTAGTTTTGTTTTTATAAGAACAACAATTTGGTAATCACAATTTATTGCAGAAGAAATGTTAAGATATGAATGATACTCTTCAGATCAAAATAATAAATGCTCCTCGATTGTTTCAAGGAATAAAAATTCATAAATATGCTTATATACAAATAACACTCGTACATTTAGCAAGTGGAATCACGTATCATGTTGTTTTCTAAGAAAAACCAAGGTGACTACGCACTCTCTTATACGTCCTCCATTAATAACTTTTGAAGAAATTAGCAGATTTTCATGAAATTCATTATTACATAATCAAAGATTAATGTCAAATTATATCTTAATTTTACAGCATCGATATTTTTAGAATTAGATTAGTATTAAACGCCTCAGAGTAATCATGCCATCGCAATGCCATATTGATTTATATAATTATGAATATTTTATTTACGGTATACATCCATGGTCGTCAAATTGCGGCTCTTTTGTACCTTCAGTATGGCTCCATACCATGAAAATCAAATCAATAGTTAATATGGAAGAAATACCTATTTAATTTTTTTAAAAATGAACAAATTATATTAGTATTAAAAAGTTAAAAAGTCGGATTAATTTACACGAATGAAGTGCATGTGAAATGTATGACAATTTATGAAACAATTGCTAAAAAATTGATGTGGTTCACATTGATCCAAAAATTGATTGCGGCTCAAGTATTTCAGATTCTTATATGCTCGTAATGACATGAAGCTTGGCCACCCGTCGTATATCGTTACGCATACTTTATTGAATTTCTGATATTCTGTATGTTTTAATCAGTGATGTAGCTAGGGTGGGGAGCGATTCGTCCTGGACGGCATTTTTGGCATTAAAAAATATCCAAGGTTTCTAATCCGATCGAAGAAAATACTGTTAGTTATTATAACCATGAAGTACGGAGTGATATAACGCATACTTTATTGAATTTCTGATATTCTGTATGTTTTAATCAGTGATGTAGCTAGGGCGGGGAGAGATTCGTCCTGGACGGCATTTTTGGCATTAAAAAATATCGAAGGTTTCTAATCCGATCGAAGAAAATACTGTTATTAGTTATTATAACCATGAAGTACGGAGTGATGGAGAGATTATAACATTTGTAATTTCGCATTTTAATTTATAAATAAAAGAAATAAGTTTAAGAAAAGATAATTTTAATTTTCAAATTATGTTTAAATAGGTTTGATGTGTATTAAGTATTTCCCAAAGGAAGGGCGACAATTGACAGACCACCTCGAGTGGCGTAGCTAAGCCGCTGATTTTAACATTGCATCAGGGGCGGTTCGTTCATAGGCACTGTGGAACGGCAGCACTCCCAATTTTTACTCGATATATAAATGTATTTATTAATTTATATCTGCTTGTAATATTTTATCAACAACAACCCTATATAATTTTTATTTTGTATAAAAAAAAATTTATCTTGTAGCACTTAAAGTGAAAGATGCTAGCAGCATTGTACTTACTACAGTGTCATATTATTACTCCCGCAAGCATAAGCACTTCATACTGACATGCGTGGATGAGCCCCCTGTGGGTAAGGGGTTAGATTATGCCCACCGTCCGACTCCGCATGTCGTAAAAGGCGATTAAAGAGATCACCTCGTACCATTCGGTGGTAGTCACGTCTGTCACTGGGGTCCCACTCGGAACCGGGACTGCTGGCGGTGCCCAACTCCATCACTAGGGTCTGATATGGGACCCATACGGACACCGGACAGCCTGGCGGATACGCCCGCCTCGCCCATTTTCGAACAAGTCTCGTTATTGGAGGAAAAATTTCTACTAAAACTACCATATTACTCGCGTGAAAAAAAATACGTGGATGAGAGGTAATACGGAACTGTCCGTCGCGCAGTTCACTATTGTTGATATGCATAGTAGTATTGCGCCACTAGTTGCGTTTTCAGTGCTCATCGTGTTTATTCCGTCTTCTTAAATATTTAGGCATCACAATTAAAAAGACAACATTTTGAATTATACTGTATACACCTAATTTTATCGACAATAAATATTTTTTAATTTTTACTATAATTTTGCTATTTTATCCAAATACATATACACTGTATTTACAGTGTGTATGCATATTTCGAAAGTTGCAGCACACTCACGATTTCAAGTCACGAGTCGCCACTGCATTGCAATAAAAACTTTTCCTTAGAACTAGAGACTTTTGTTATACAGTATTCATTGTTTTATGCATTTTATATAAAATGTTGTGATGTTTCTTATGATTAACTGTTGTTTGAATTAGTGATAGTTGGATTTTTATTTTATGTAAGAATTTGCAATTTTCTTTTGTTAAAATTATTCTAATATATGTTGTTTGAATTAGTGATAGTTGGATTTTTATTTTATGTAAGAATTTGCAATTTTCTTTATATTAGAATAATTTTAACAAATTTTCATTATAATTTATGCATTTCTAATATCAAAAGGCCAATTTCGGATAGATGATATTGCAACTTCTCTTGTAAACTGGAATGCATTTCTAAGAACTGGAAAGGAAAAACGCATCTTCTATTAAAAATGCAAGTAATAATTGACAATTTTCTTGATTTCAGTGTTTAATTTTAATATAGAGAATTTAATACTTTTTTTAAGTAAATAAATATTAAGCAATGTTTATTGAACATTACAATAATTACTTTTTTTAAAAAAGTTTCTTGAATTTTTCTAATTTTCTTGAAGGTTGAATCTTTCTTCCGTTTATTCTATTTATAATATTGAGCCAATGGGAAATTATTGATCTCTAATTTTATTTTCAACCATCCGTTTTGTTTTTTGTCTTTTATTGGTACATTTGTTAATGTCATCCAAAAAATTTTGCTTTATTGTAGTTTATGAATTTTAAATTTGTATTCAATGACAAGGTGTAGTTATCGAAAATTGGTATGAGAACGTTGCATATCTAGTAGAAAAATAACTCTACAATCATTGAATTTTTTCTGTCGATAAATCTATATCTATATGTGATTGTAGAGATTGATTGATATCTATAGGCCTATATGATTATTTATTCGTTATACACTCATACATATTAAAAAAATTATATTTAGTTTAACATTTAAATTTCTATTCATATAATATAGATAATGTTTTACAGTATAAATTTTTTTCCCGACTTTTAAATCTACAGTACATACAGTAATAATACTGAAGATTTCTGTAGATTTAAAAGTCGGAAGAAATGAACACAGTAATAATTTCTCAAATGTTCCTTTGACATTATTCATTTATTAGTTGAATTTATTGATATCAAAATATATACAATTTGGAAAAATTTCTATAGGTGATACAAAATATTTATGCTTACGATATTAAACAACTTTACAAATGGAAAACTGTATCATGGTTGACAACATATATCATCTGAAACCCGGTCTCGAATGATTTTTTCTTTTATATAAATTAATAAAAATTAAATAATTTTGGACAAAGTTAGTCAAGTTTATTATTAAATTGATTTTTAGCACCTACGAGTATTTAACAATCAATTTTGAAATGAATTTCTAGTCAACATACAAATCTTTGATATAAATCCTTCATCTCTTCTTTCTATAATGCAATTTATTAATAATTTTAATAATAATTATTAATTTTCTCAGATAAAATCAATTACTGAAAAGCACATTCATATGCATTCTGTTGAAACCCATTGCTTTTACAAGACTTGTTTGCTGAGGAGTTCTCAACTACAAACTATGTTTTCACTTGAATGTTAACGCCCAATCTTTTCCTGGTAGTTTAGATGATTTATCAAACTTATGACTGATGTTTGCCTCTGCGTATTGAAAACCTGATATTATGAAATCCTTGGCGCGAGTCCATAGAAATCTGTTCAGATCTCTACAATAGTCAGTTAACTTTTGCTCTTACTTGCTACGAACATTGATGTGAATCGGTCCATTTTAACACCAAATCCCTGCAAAATCAATATAATGTTTTTCATGGATTGTTTAAAAAATTGTAGATTATATTAAAAATTATCTATTTATTGAATCATCCTTACTTTTTTTAATCTCTGACTTAGAGTAGCCTCTGATATGCGATAAGTCCATGGCGATACGACGTTTTGAGTCACTTTTTTTTAAAGTCCATCGAGCTGTTTTCTAATAACTCTGAGGTACATAATTTTCTCTCAGCTTCCTTTGATAAATCCTGTAGGAGCAATGTCCCTAAGTCTTGCATGGGGCAAAAGTCTGAACAGTTAACCTACCGAGATATGCGAACTCCTGTCCCATGATACAATTTTTTTAGTCAATGGTAAATGTTGCCATTTATGAAGAATATTTAAAAAATGTCAAGTACATCATAACACTCCACACTTGTGCTTATCAACATATCGTGAGAATTCTTAAGTTTACATCTAGTTCTTTCATATAGTTTACAAAAAACAAATCATATCACAGAGAAGAAATGAATCTTTACTAAATTTGTTTCAATGCTAATCATTTAAGCCATTATGTGATGTTGTGAGATAGTTTGTTATTATACTTTGTAATATAGCATCAAGAATAGCATATAGCCGGTGCCTAGTGATCACAATATTATCTTGACTGTGCACTTTTACTCCACTTTAATTTTCAACAGCATTTCTGGAATTAATTTGATTTGTATGAAACCATAAAATACACACAACTGCTTAAATTTATTTCGTTTTGGTAATGATTAAAATTCTTTGTCGGTATAAATACTTAACATCAAAATTCGACTAATATTGGTTTAAAAATTGCTTTCGCAAAACGAAAATAACAAATTTTTAAATTTATAGATTACAATATTATAGTACTATAACAAAAAATATTTTCAAAATTAAAAATTAAGTCGGTAGTTCTTCTCTGAAAACAAAGAAATTATAGAAATAACTGTTCTTTGTGGAATAATTACTTATTCTGTTCATCACCTCTCGTCTGTCGAATGTAAATGGTGATGTTAGACTCTCGATGTTTTCCTTTTTCACATCATTCTCATTTTTATGTTTTCAATAATTAACCTTTCGAAAGCGTCGTCGTCTTTTAACCTGAATTTAACATTATTGTTTTAAAAATTACAGAATACAAAACTTCCAGAATATACATTAAACAATATGAAAAATTAAAAATTTTAAATCCTATTTAGAAATATTATTTTAAATTTCATTAGGAAATTTCATCATTCACGAAGTAATTTTACTAAAATTAATACAATAAAATATCAAATATATAATTATATTAATTACTTTCATTACAAATTATGGTTTTAAATATTCTATTCTTTTAAATCAAAATTTAGTCATATACAGTAATGTATTCCTAAATGTACAGTATATTACAGTAATAAACACGACTGTATAATTGGAAAAAATTAATTTAGGAAAAATGTTAAAAATATTTTTTCAATTATTTGTGTAATTTGTAAAAATTTCAAGTAATAAAAAAATAAGAAAAAATTTTTCCTGTATCTGCATCGGTATAGCGACGCCATATTGGAATTTGTGGTCAATTTAGCAGATTAAAATTTCTTAAAACTATGTGCACATTAGACAGGTGGTCACTATACAGGGTGTCCCATAAGTCATGGTTGTAAATTTAATGGTATGCATATTCAATAGCAAGGAACAAAAACTCCCTATGAACATAGGTTGAACAACGCACCGTTTCCGAGAAATGATGACACTATTGACAAATGAAGCAACAACTCTTACAGATGTTCCTTTAGTAGTGTCTCGTGTACCTTGAACTCATAGCAAATGCTCAAAATGTCCACCATGAACACGGCAGCAGGCTTCAGCTATTCTCCTCAAAGAGGCACGCAAACGTTCGCAAACACCAGCATTCTCTCGCATGTTCTCAAAGGCGTTCTCCACACGATGGTGCAGGGTGTCCACAGTATCCACTCCTTGTGCATAAATGTGCTCTTTTAGATAGCCTCAGATGCAAAAGTCCAATGCGTTCAAGTCCGGAGATCGAGGAGGCCATGCACGTGGTACACCACGACCAATCTACCGGTGGTGAAAGGTGACAGTCAGATGATTCCGCACAGCCAGTTGATAATGAGCAGGTGCACCATCATGCATGAACCACATTTGTTGGCGAATCGCAAGAGGCACATTTTCTAATAACTCAGGGAAATCCTGTTGCAGGAATTGGA
>AYEL01085250.1:0-12938 GCA_000484575.1 Olivierus martensii | reverse complement strand
TGTGTGTGTGTGTGTGTGTGAGATTATATATATATAATTAAAATAGAGAGAAAAATTTATTAACGTCAGGAAGTTACATATGCATGCCCAGACACTAGGAAGAGACATAGGTTTGTAAACATTTAATATAGCTATTAAGTGTCACAAAAAAGAACATTCTTGACAAATTCCAGAGTTATAAAACTTTAATTATCATATAAACTATTTTTATTAAACATAAAATTTGCTGAATTTAACATAAAATTTCTATTTACAGGTACCAAAACAAGATCAGTATAGAAGGCACGTACAGAAAAATAAAAAATACATTTAAATTTACAGGTGGATTACTATAATACATCACAATACCAGCGGTAACATATACATTAAACTAACATAATTAACATGCTAACATTACTAACCCATTAACATTATTACAATACCAACATAGCATTTTAATTAAATTTTTATTTTTTCAGAAAAAAACGCACAATGAATCATAAAACTACTGATAAGAACACAATAAAACAGGTTAAGTATTAAATAAAGTAACACATACATTGCATAACTTACAAATAATTAACATATACCACTAATATAACTAATAAACTTATCATCATCACTAACATAACATTTTAATTAATTAATATATTTAATTTTCCAGATAAGAGAAGAAAAAATAAACATAATAAACTACTCCAGCCATAAAGTTAAAAGGCTTACATTTAAAATTTCAATATAAATCAGTATCACAGTTCCACACCGTGCGGTTAGTATTTATATAATTTACTTAATTAATGTGGTTTCCTTTTATCAATCCTAATCTTCCGCTTAAAATCCTTCAATAAGCCAGGCGCGACCAGTTATCAATTTTTTCTCCCCGAATTTGACTTGCGAACTGTTTTTCTTGAGTGGACTCCTGCTGTCTATTTTATTCTCTTCTTTGTCGTTTTTTCCTCGGTGGAATTTTTACGGAGTTGCAGGTATTCACCACTTGCTCTCAGATCAGGGATGGTCATTCTTTTATTTTACAGCAAGCAGTAACTTAAGAACATTGACAAAAGAAGTTCTCCCTGTTAGTAGTGCGTGAGTACGTTGATTCAGTGGGGGTATTGTCATTTACATCCTCCTGATAAAATGAGATCGCCAAATCCTTCCTAAGTTTTTTTTTTACAATACACACACATGTTAAAACGCACCCATACTATTTAACGTATGGGGGCTATAAAACAATACAAAAAGAAACATTGTTTTACGAAAGAGTACAGCAAAACGTAATTGAAAACACAAAGAAAACTTACATATTATAAAATTTATATAAAAAAATATGACAAACACAAAAGAAAAAGGAAGATGGGAGTTTCCTGAGCTCCACACAGTTAAAAATAGATTAAAAGTAATAATTAAAAATATCTATGTTATATAATCATAGATTTTCAGTAATGTGAATATACATTATTTTTTTACAATTAATGCATTAAAAATGTTTATATACATTGAAAAGCATAAAAAGCTTTCTATTTTCAATTTGCATCTAATAAATGACACTTCATAAAAATTTTTTTACTTGAAATAAATACTTTTTAAAGTTAGAAACTCCTTACCATCAATCAATATTTATTATTTTTTTAATTTTTATCCTCAATAGTATTTCATTTCATGGACATTGTAAGAATATCAGGCATAATTTCATTATTAATCGACTGGATCCTCAGGGTGATATTCAACCACGGATCCTCCAGGGCTTATCATTTGGAGGATCGGGGTCTACACCTCCAGTATTTCAGGAGGGGTCTGAAGTTAGGTCTGTTGAATCTCCAATCTTCAACCTTTCGGTTGACCCCATCACGGATGCTGGCAAATGGTAAAGCTGTAGCTGGATCCGAGTCCCCAAATTGCCATATAACATGTCTCGTGCAATATGGCTGCTTAATTACACTAATCTAACCTAATTCTATTATTATTATTATTATTGTATTGATATTAATGAATAAAATTGGCATATTCATATTTTATTAAAATTAAATAATTTTAATGAACTTTGTTATATATTTTTGTGGAATGCAAATTGTGTCAAGAAATCTACGTGTCACCTTAACGCCATTCCACCGAAATTAATCATCATCCATTTTGTAATGTTTCTGGAAGATTTCGCTCAATTAACAGCTAATGTTTCTTGCTTTCATCTTCATACATCGATCTCTTTGGCCTTTTCATTTACAATCAGCTTCATGTCTAATAATAAAATTGACTTGATTAATAATTGAATTATAAAATAAATTATAACTAAACCATTCTGGAAATAATCCTACTCACCTGTATTCCATATTTAAACAGACCGTTGATCTTATTTTTAAGTTCAAATCCTTAAATTCACTGGTTTCTTCTATTAGATTTTACAAATCTTTTCTATCCAGTTTTCTCCTAATTTCGATTTCTAGCTGCAACTTTGTTTAAAATGTTACTAATGACATTATGATCGTTCCTAAATTAGTTTTCCCTTGAATAAATTTGCAACTCTCTAAAATCGTCGGCAAAAATTAAATTTCTGAAGTCTTGATTTCATTCACTTTGAGAGAATGACAACGTTTTCCCTTGAATAAATTTGCAACTCTCTAAAATCGTCGGCAAAAATTAAATTTCTGAAATCTTGATTTCATTCACTTTGAGAGAATGATAATTTCTGTTCTATTGTCCATAGCGTATAGGTTAGGGTAGGCTTAAAAGAATTTCTAAGAAATATTATGTATCATTTCTCCATGTGCTTAGAATATTGTTTCAATCACAAATGATGATAACGTCGCTGTAAAAGGAGTTAGTTTCCTCAAATTAATGAAGTCCGAAACGAGGACTGTCTCGTAGGCATGTAAATCTTTACAAAGCGTTTTTTGTATGTCCAAAAATATGACTCAATCTTCACAGTTCAAACGAGGACTGTCTCGTAGGCATGTAAATCTTTACAAAGCGTTTTTTGTATGTCCAAAAATTTGAACTGTGAAGATTGAGTCATAACAAAATGTTGAACTATGATATAAAAAAGTTGCTGACATCATTCTATCTTACAGAAAAATTTCAGGAGGAAATTCCGAACACCTTTTCTGTCTGTAAAATAGATCTCTTGGATAACCAGATTCCACACTGTTATCCAAATGACAGAAAAACATTTTTGATTCACAGTTCAAAACAAAATGTTGAACTATGATATAAAAAAGTTGCTGACATCATTCTATCTTACAGAAAAATTTCAGGAGGAAATTCCGAACACCTTTTCTGTCTGTAAAATAGATCTCTTGGATAACCAGATTCCACACTGTTATCCAAATGACCAAAAATGTTTTTCTGAGGCATATGGAAACCCGAACAATTTAAAGTATCCAGTGACCCACAGTCTGCTCAAATTGTCCGCTCCTCTTGTTAGCCTTGTAAGAGCTGATTTCCAATTATTAAAAGGTGATCTCTATTTTTAGTTTTATAAATTTTGAATTTGGTAGGTCCACAAATATCTACAACGCCAAAAAGTTTATTGATGTTTAATGGGTCCCAAAGGCACAAACCAGGATCACCCAACTGTTAAATTGTGATCTTTGGGAAAAAGAGGATTGTTGCCATTCTGTCTTATGAAGAATAAGAGGAAGTAAAAAGCTTCCCAAACAATTTCGTGTCTTAGTTTTAGAATATGGAGTCCCAAACACTTTAATGACGTTCACTAAATTGTTATTTTTAACTTAAAAGAAATGATGTATTTTAGCAGTGAAAAATAAATTTTATCCAGATTTCTTCGAATTATTTACTCCAAAATCTGCTGAACATTTTATCATATTGTTGTTCTTGGTTTTCCCCTTGGACTGCTTCTTTTGTGTTCGAGGATCCCAGTTTCTCACTTGAACGAACAAGGAATAAGAACTTCGTCTTATCTTCTCTATTTTAATAGAAGGCAAACAGTGATTTGTCTTCTAATAACGAGGACTCCATCCTCATTATTAGAATCCTCGGTGTGAAATTGGTCTCTAATAATTAAAGACTAAGTTCTATTAACGTAACAAATGCTTATACAGTAATGTCGCTGTTAAACTCTGAATATCATCTTCCAAAGCTACTGAAAAATCCATAATTTAAGTGTCAAACATTTTCTGCATTCGGAAGAACAATTTCCTCTACTTCTATCCCAGGCAAGTTTAATTATCAGCCATCTCTAGGGAACTCTTCTAACATCAATAAAGGATGAAGTTCTATATGAAGGGAGGAAATAATTTCACTTTTGCTGAAGTAGGAGCAAGAATAAGCATCTCTAATCGTTTCATGGAAAAGGGGCTGATGAACTGAGGCATTCATTATTGAGATAGTTTTCTCTAATTTCGTCGAGATTGCTGCTGGCATGGTTAGCATCATTGTACATTCTACAAAGTATATCTTTCGGAAGAATGATGCTTGCTGTGATAAATGTCAAAAATAAATGAATGGCATTTCTTGACTAAATATTACCGACAGACATACTCAACTCTTCTATAAGAAAATATGAGAGAGAATACTTCCAGGAAAAATGTTAGGATTAAGATGGCGATCAAGTGTTCCATCCCTAACAGTTTCAGCAGAGATGCTATGTTCTGATTTTCTGATTACTTCCACAGGACTGAGACTTAATATCCCATGGGAGATCCTTAAGATTAAACAAAACAAGCAAAAATTTGAGATATACGGTTTCTGCATCCAACAAGGAACTCGCATTAGCCTAAAGCACTGAGATGCTTGAGGGATGTGAAAGCAGCAAAACTTTTGACCTTCAAGTTTTCGAGGTGACAATCGAATCTTTCGCATCAATATAAGTACAATTAGTTTTAAATTTAAAATTTATCACAAACTATTAAGAAATTTATTTAGTGTTAAAAATTAATACGCATTAAAATTCTTACTATTAATTTAGATTTCTTTTTACCATTATGTAAACCTTGCCGTTTATATTGATTAAAAAAATTTCAATTCAGTATTTGATTTAATACAGGTATTTGGGAGAAAAAATAAAAATATAATTCAGTATATTTCTATAATCGTGTAATATTTAATATTAAGATTTTAATTCCGTATCAAGTAAAATTAATTAAAAAAAATTCAGATTCTTATAAACATGGAATGTCGAGAAGACAACAGTTAATACTGAGATGGCTTGTAATATTTAATATTAAGATTTTAATTCCGTATCAAGTAAAATTAATTAAAAAAAATTTCAGATTCTTATAAACATGGAATGTTGAGAAGACAACAGTTAATACTGAGATGGTTTGCATTATCCAATTAACTCCAATTCTAGCTGGCATAACTGATATGTTTAACATATTCGAGATATTTTTTTTTAATTTCATGGAATAACTTAATCGAAATTATTAACTCGAAGATTGACGTTATGGAGTACGCCCCACACTAAAAACTAAAAAATTTTCACTCCTAAACGATAAAACAAGAATAAAAATATCCGCCCTTGTTTTGTTCGATTGCCAAATATTAAAAAGAAAATGTAAGCTTGGCTGTTCTACAATCATATTTCTAGTGAATAATTTAATTTTTTGAAATTTGTATATTCGGAACAGTATTGTAACTAGGCAGATGCAACAGTGCACCCGCACAGGGCCCACTTGGAAGGGGACCCAAAATAAACGAAAGAGTTAAGATAATGGAAAAATCTTTGCTTCCATTAGACGAAAAGGTGGCTTTCGTGACAATCCAGACTGTTATCAATTTCAGTCATCCATCTGCACTGTCATGTTTCACAATTTGATAAAATCCAGTATTTTTTCAAATTGTGAAAACGATGGTGATAGTACTTTCACAACTTTATTTAATTTAAATGAGCACTAAACATTTCGATTGCAATATTTCATTTGTCAGTGAAACAGCAGATAATGGTGATTCTGTTACAAATGAAATTCCTTCGGAGTTAAATTCCAATATATTTTTGGATTCGTGTAATGTGCTTGAACAAAATGCCATCATTTATGTTTCTGGTTATTTGGCTTTCAAAATTAAAAAAAAAATGATAACTAAACTCTGTGCAGAAGTTTTAACAAAGGAAGAATACCCGAGCAATGATAATATGCTGATTTATTTCAAACAGTAAGACAACATCTCAGGAGGATTAAAATATCCTACAGATGCACTAGCAAATACCATTCCTCTTTCAGTAACATCTTTCTAACGAAAATTGACAGTTTACTTCTTTTGCCAAATAGCAAAACAATTAAAAATGAAAATGCAGTCAGTAAATGTAACGTGGCTTTACTGTGAAGGGCATGATGTGTTCCATATTGAAAAAGTACAGAGCCACCTTATAACAATGTATGTGAAAGTTATGTTATTTCATCATATAAAAAATACGAATGCAAACATACAATATGAGAAAAGAAGAAAATTACTGCATTATAAAAATGTGTAGTGTAGTGTTATTAAATTTTCGTTTTCATACTGAAGTTTTTTCATTGATCATATGGATTATTTTCATTTTTATATACTGTTAATAAAATAATTTAAATAAATTGCTAATGTGTTTGTTTACTTAAATAAATTATCATATTATTCGCAACGAGATCAAAAAATTATATTTTTGTCGAAAATGAAAAACGCGAAAAAGAAAACATTTAATTTTACTTCGTTTTATTTAGATAATCGATCTACATGTGTTCGATCCATCCCATGATCATTCCTCCTAACCCCTCTTCTCTGTGCTCCTAACAATGGACTTAACTTACCGGTATTCCTGTTTACTTGCTTTGAAAACTTCTCTGTGCGTCATATGTGACGTTTTTGACACTAGCACCATCCCACAACAAGGGCATGAACTAACGATAGGGATTACCATTGGCACCCGTGGAGCATAGCGAGTAGAGATTTGAGTTATGACTTTTCGGAATTATGAGTGTTTTAACCTCAAGTAGTAATGTTTTTTAATATCGAATTATGGTTATAAATTTTCCAAGTTAGGTTTCCGGTCTTGCAGTGGTACTGTTAGCTCAGCGACCATTCGAAAGTCATAGTGGTATCTAAGAATATTGGCAAAAGTTCTCCCTGTAAGTAATGCGTGAGTACGTTGATTCAGTGGATACAGTGACAAAAATCCATAAATTAAACTATAATAAAAAGTTTATTGAATATTTTAATAGGTAGAAAACATTAAAGTTTTCCCATTTATCTATTCAGATATTTTTATATTGGCGTATTTGTTGACAGTGCATAAATAATACTTTTTAAACCCGAGAGTATTTTTTTCTTCGATGATTCCTGATTGTAGAGTTTATTGTATTTGATTTTATCGATAGATTAGTAAATCAACTTTTTTTCCTATTTGCACACAAAATAGATCTTGTAGATGATTCATTGTGGATCCCATATGAAGATGTGACCGAAGACAAGCTTGCTAGAAGACCAACATTGCCTGAGTTTTAGGTTGAACCTAGTCCAATGGTTATTACAAAAGGCTGGCAGCCCAAAGACTATTTTTTTCAGTTTTTTCCAATGACTGTTTTTGAAAAAAATAGTCAAAGAAACAAATAAGTATGCAAATCAATGCTTTTCAGAACATCCTTCATGCAAAATATGGCTTAAGAACTGGAAAGTATAGACACTGAAGAATTAATGGCAACTGTGGACATAGAAATTACGATGGGTCTAGTAAGAAAGCTGGCAATTGGAGATTACTGGGAAACATCCCATCTTACTCAGAGAAGCAAAATTGCAGAAGTCATGTCGAGAAATAGGTTCCACAGATAAAAAGATTCCTGCATTTCAACAATAACGAAAACGTGATAAAGAGAAAGAAAAAAGTCATAGTGGACCATAAGGGCTGTCTTATAGATTTCGAGTGTACTTTTTCCCTATTTGCACACAAAATAGATGTTGTAGATGATTCATTGTGGATCCCATATGAAGATGTGACCGAAGAAATGCTTGCCAGAAGACCAACATTGCCTGAGTTTTATGTTGAACCTAGTCCAATGGTTATTACAAAAGGCTGGGAGCCCAAAGACTATTTTTTCAGTTTTTTTCCAATGACTGTTTTTGAAAAATATAGTCGAAGAAACAAATGGGTATGTCTTCAGAAAAGATAATTTACAGGCAACTGAGTTATCTATCACTGGACGATGACAAAGATGAGTGTATACAGATTTATACTTCCAGTGTTTATTATAATCAACTGACCGAAGACCAGAAATCCGTCAGGTACGCAACACAAAGTTCATGGACTGCATATGGCCTATAGACCTCAACAAGATAGTGATATCCGGATTCATTATAAGCAAATAGAAGACGTTCTACTCAGCTTGTACAGACAATATGGAACATTATGCTATAAAGATGGAACCATCAAAAGAAATTTTTGTTCAAGCCTGAAAATACCTTGTGTGAAGCAAATAGAAGACGTTCTACTCAGCTTGTACAGACAATATGGAACATTATGCTATAAAGGTGGAACCATCGAAAGAAATTTTTGTTCAAGCCTGAAAATACCTTGTGTGAGTCACATGATCGGACTTGAGACATCGTGAAGGTCACGTGATTCGACGAAAGACGAAAACAAAGCAATTAATAGCACTTATCAATATTACTAGTGAAAAACATGTACGAAAGACGATGATTACGAACAAGAACAATCATAGTTATCATAAAATACGAAGATAAGGGGACTACGCCGGAAATCACATCGAAAATCTTTATTCGAGTGGCGATTACGAACTTATGACCCGGGTTATCAGATCTAAATAAGGTCCGAGAGAGAGACCCGGGCCAAGAATGGTCACCTTGGGATTGCCTGCCTTTGGACCGATGGGGAGGAGACTGTCAACGATAAAAGTCCGCTTGAACAACGGGTCGGCGTCTTTCATAGTCTTTCCGTGGTCTTCCACCTGTTTTGTCCGTCGCTCTCCTAGTCCAAGTTCGTCAGTTTCCAATACCGACACTATTCCTTCTTGCTCGTTTACCGACGTTGACATCCGTGTTCCATCACCAAGTCATCGTGCCTATCTCCTACGAGATACCGTTACTTACTTCCAAAGTCGAAAGACAGTCGTCGATCTCCATTTACCTCGCTCATCAACATCAAAGAACTGAGTAAAAAAAACGTTCACTGATCATCGACGTACAATAAGATTTATCCTTCCTATTGATATATTAAAATGTTAATGTGTTAGATAATATACAGGAATCTCTCTCATTAAATGTTAATTTGCGTTGTGTGACTTATTGTGTCTACTGGCTCTCCTGCTCCGTCCTTACTCACGCCACAAACGCGTTTATTCGGCCAGAATCAACTGTGTTGTTGGGACACATACCAACCCAACTGGTGTCAGAAATCCTAAGGCATTTATAGCTTAAGCCTGTGCCTGATCCGTCCTGAAAGTCCACACCTTGCATAGACATCGAGTGTGAATATGGAGTGCAAAGAAGCGATATTATTGGTGAAAAATGTCCCAATCACGACACGTTTCAAAATCACTGTTCTTTTTGTGATGTTTATTAGTATAAGAAAGCAATATTTGTAGAAAATGATAAACAAAAGACGTAAATAAATGTTTTTGTTTTATATATATAAGTAGTAAATTTTATTATTTTATTGAAATCATAATTTAAAAAATATTCAAACTTTTAATGTCATAAATAGTTGTTTCGTTAAGATCTGGTCTATATTCAATTCCTTCCAAGTTACTTCTTATACTTTGTTAAATTTTAGATACATTCGAGTTGAAAGAATAAAAATTTTTTACTGACCTGCATCTTAATAGCATTTATACATTTTTTGTTTTCCACTATCAAAACTATAAAAAAATCATAATTTTCGACCTTTTTTTATGTGGTAATGAATTTTTGCAATTTATTAAAAGGAATCCTAAATGAACTATACTTGAATTCTTGAGATTATTGAAAATAATATTGATAATAAATAATATACAATGTCCAAGCTTTGAATAAATTTCTGTAAAGTATAGTGTGTACTTTCAATAATTAAAGAATTTAGAAATAAATAATTGTGTCTTTGAGCATCGCTTATACATCGTAAATATATATCATTAGAGCGAACTGGGTAAAATGCTGAAACAAATAAAGTTACAGGTATTTAATTAGAAGTGCAGATATTAAAAGTCTAGGAGTACGTCCATTACCATTGTCGAATGGATGTATATACAAAATTTTAATTAAAAAGATGATGCAACGTCATACCAATACTTTGCTGTAATCCTTAATTCCTTAACTTCTAAAAACAATTTGTTTAAATATTCTTCAGCAAGATAGGGATCTAAATATAAAAAAATCATAGCCAACAGGTTTAGTATATTTTTCCGATAATATCCAGCATTAACAAAATCAGCTCCAGTTAATTTGTTCAATTTCTTTGCTAATTCTACACTAAATTCATGATTTAAACTTTCCACCTGTAGCGAGTCTCCCAAAAGATAATTTAATGCATTTGATAAATTTTGAGTTTTTTATTATTATTATTTCTTGAACAATAATGCTTACTCAATGCAGTTTGAGTGCTCTCCAATGTCTTTGTACCTGTATTCTCACTATTATTATACTCAGTTAAATACAGAAGTCGATGATATCTGAAAAATGCTTTAACAAATTCCTCATTTCTAGGGTCTTTTACAAACTATTTTATACGTTCAGAATATATAGGAATATCATTAAGGAGTCCACTTATTCCACATGCATAATCTGGCTTCCAAAAAAGAATTTGCACACATATAGTGGACATTCTAATCTATAACCTGAAAAATAGTTATTAAAAATAAAATCACCACTATCAAAATTGAGAAGAGAAGAAGGTTATGACGTATCGGAATTATAAAAACTATTTAAACCTCAAGTAGTAATATTTTTTAAAAGCAGAAAAAAATGAACAACTATAATTCTATAGTTGCTGTCTTGAGTGCAAAAGAATGGACAAATATAGTTACAAAAATCACACAGCTAGAATTTGAGTTAAGGGGTAAGACTATCATCATCATTTGTTAAGTAATATTTATTATATTATAACGATATTACTTTTTTCTCTAAAAGTAATATCGGATATATTACTTTTCATAATAGGACAGCGAATGCCGAAACGGAACTCGGTGGTAAAGTTTATATTATTATTATTACTAATTGATGATGTTATTTACTAGATAATAAACATATTTTACAGTGTTAATAGAAAAAATAGAAAACATTTTAAATTATGCATACACTCCAAGCTATAGGCTACATATCCGTTGGAGGAAGGATTCCGAATAAAAGTATAATAATTATTTTGATAGCATAGTAAGTTAAATTATACTTTAATTCTCATTTCTTATTTTATTTTCAGATTTTGGCGTTTTTCCATTTTTATTCTATTTTTATAATAAATTAAATATAGAAATTTCTTTATTTAAACTTTGTATTATTTATTAGACACAACATCTAAAATTAAAAAGGTATTTCCGGTCATAACCCAACCGGAAATACCTATATTCGCGATGGTCCACGCGTGATATCAACCTGTGCCATCCAAAATACTTGATACTAGAAAATGAGCCAAATTTCTGATTACTAGGATATTTAGAGCAAAACATCTATCGATATAGAAGGAAAATATAGTGATTATAAAACGAACGAGTAAATATGCTGATAAATCAAGGAACAGCAAGACCTAATGAAGCCAAAATGAGAGAGAAATACTCGTATTGTCAAAGATACTTTATTACAGACCAATTATAAACACTGTTTTATAATAAGCCATGAAAGATATTAACTAAAAAATAGTAATTTAGTAATACAAACAACTAGCACACACAAAATTCCCAAAATGTGTCCTATTTCAAAACATATTGTACGATCACTTGGAAAGGTGGATGCGTATATAAGTTATGAAACCATAGAACAAGATCTAAGAAATAATCGCGTAATAATAACAAAGTATAATGCTGATGGTGGTTTAATCAGCCAAATGACGTTCCTGATTCAAAATCGAAGAATTGGAGAAAGACCTAGATATAAACACTTTTAAAGAACGCAAGTTAATTATGACTTAAGATTTTTTTAATAAAGACTTCTATTTTTCTAAAAAATCTTTATATACAACAATTAAACAAGCCAAATGACGTTCCTGATTCAAAATCGAAGAATTGGAGAAAGACCTAGATATAAACATTTTTAAAGAACGCAAGTTAATTATGACTTAAGATTTTTTTAATAGACTTCTATTTTTCTAAAAAATCTTTATATACAACAATTAAAAAAATCCGTGGCAACAGTCACAAAACGTTTTTCTGCGCGTTCTTTTTTGTGTTGGATATCAACCCAAAGCACGTATTCATATACTGTCCGACACTGATAGCGCACTCTGTTTTCCAATCTGCCAAGACACTGACCCCGTCAGTAGGAGTTTCAAGAAGAAAGGGGAACGTCTGAGGGAGTACTTAAGTGTGAGCTGTGTCCTTAATATATTGTTGTTATTGCCCTAGTAATATCCCTGATTGGAAAGAGGTGTAATAATGCATAAAAAAATAGTGTTGTGATCTTTCCTAACATTAGTATCGAATATTTTGTATGTTACTAAATTACAATGAGTTCAAGCTGTAGAAACAAGACTTTTCGCAATAGAACGAAGAAACTGAATAAGTTTTGTAACATGGAAGACGAGAGCTGAGACGTGACAATTCCAATTTCATTAGACAAATAAACTGTTGTTAACTGTTACCGAGTGTTGCTTTGTCAGGCTGTGGCCTACAGATTTAACACTGGCGACGAGGATGGGATGATTCCAAATTTTGGTTACAGTTTGACAGAGAAAGTTGAGCGAGCGATACTTCGGAATGGCAAGTCTTGGGCGAATTGAAGAATTCGACATCCATCATCCGGAGGAATGGACAGCTTATGCAGAACGTTTGGACGCATTCCTATCAGCCAACGATATTAATAAGGAGGAAAAGAAGAAAGCCATTCTGCTGAGC
>AYEL01085248.1:0-54392 GCA_000484575.1 Olivierus martensii | reverse complement strand
AGTACTGTATCAAACTAAACTGAAGTTTGTTCTGCATAGTATATACAGAATGTATACATATACTGAATACCATAATGTGTGTTGAAATACTTTTTTCGGTGCTATTACTTGTATATTTGATTAACGCTTAATATTAAACCAGTGAATTGGTTGTTTTAAGTAAACAAATATATAATGATAAGAGTTATTTGCTCATGGTCTCACATCAAGTATTAAACATAAACTTGCTGCATAAGACAATAAGTTGACAATCATATATGCTCATCGACATTATTAGCAAATATCGTCAGCTTGTTCTCTTGTACTACAATGCTATGTTTAATGCTTGATGTAAGTTCATACACAAGATAAAATTAAGTTTCCGTTAATTGGATTTATGAAATTGTCTGTTCTTTCTTTGCTGGGATCTTTGAGTCACACGTTCTTTCAGTTGTCTGTTTAAATATTTGATTCGGATAGAAACACCTGTCATTGCATATATTCTAATAATTTCTTTATGAATAATGGGAAATTTATTTCTGAGCACACTGCTTAATTTTTCAATAATCCCTGGTTCAGAAGATAGATCACTCTTGCCATGTAGGGTAGTGAAAACTATTTCAAACTGGCTTATCAGCAACCACTCTTTTGTTGGTTCAAGTAAACTTCCTCGAGATACAAATCTAATCCAATGCACAGGATTCTGAAGTACTATAATTAAATGCAGTTGGAGTTCCTAAAGATGCGTCACCTAGTTTTTCTTTTGCACGAAATGCAATATATCCAGCTAAATAGCGGAATCTCTCTGCTGATGTCAGGTTCGACTAAAGGCAATTCTGGTGTTACTTCTAATCCTGATTTTGGTCTTACTACTTGAGATGATCTTTCATCATCATCATTGCAAAAAAAATCTTCCAAAAGATGTGTGTCTAGATTTAGATCTTATTCCGCATCAATTATAAATTCATTAAATAAATTGGTAGTAAGAAAGTTTGAATTATCGACATCAGAAACTGGAGCAAAAGCAGATAGAGGTACGCTGTATGCATTTTTACGCAACAGTAGGAGGCGCAGTCGGTATTTAAATTCAGCTGGCAAAGGATGGTCATAATAATGACCGAGTCCTCTTATTTGAGAAAAAAGGTTTTCAAGGCAGTCTTGGCTTAAACGACTTGTTAAAAGATACTTAACATCATAGAGACTGTTAACATCACTGTAAAGCCCAAGAAGTGATCTAATAGAAGCTAAATAGCCCTTTTGGAAAGGTAAAAGCCGTTGTGATTTCCCTACTCTCATATTTTCACAAGTTTTATAAAATTCTCTAAGTACCTTCTCCTGTTCCACTTTATATAATTCAATACCAAACCCATTAGCAAGAGGATAACTTTCATGTATAGCTTTGCTGGCGTTAAAAATATCAAAACAGTCGTTCACTTGTTTGAAAAATTTTGAAGCAAATTCATGCCGTTGTGATTTCCCTACTCTCATATTTTCACAAGTTTTATAAAATTCTCTAAGTACCTTCTGCTGTTCCACTTTATATAATTCAAGACCAAACCCATTAGCAAGAGGATTACTTTCATGTATAGCTTTGCTGGAGTTAAAAATATCAAAACAATCGTTCACTTGTTTGAAAAATTTTGAAGCAAATTCATGGCCTTGTAAGACGTATGAAATATTTTTAGCTACAGTATTTGAAAATAATTGCACTGCCGGGTACACACGTTGCCTTTCTCTCCCTACTAGGTTGATATGATAAGGGGACAATTTTGGACATATTGTCAATTCTTTATTTATTTTTGATCAGTAAATCTTCCACAATCTTTTTTTCCAACTTATTTCCACCTTCGAGAATGAGACCATTGTCTAAATAGTGGTTCCTTAGCAACTTAATCATGTGAGGTATGTCTGCGAAAAACCATATTCTCCTACCTGAAATTAAGAATCTATTAATACCAGTATAAAAATATCTCTATAATTAAATAAATCTCACGTTTAATGCCAAAGTATGTGACTAGACCAGCTGCACATATATATTAGTGTGTGTCTGTCACATGGTTTAGCCAAAAATGCAGGATTCCACTAATATCATAAATATATTGTATTTAAAATAGAAACATTAAGGGTACAATATATAAGCTATATTATTTCTACAGTAGCACATTTTCGTGTTCTACTGTTCCTAATTTGCTTTTATTTATGCTATTAATGTTTATCATAGGGCAACTATCATAGGGCAACATCACTCTTTTGCCTCATTTTTGCGTGATTACTTACCTGAATCTTCATAACATGGTTTCAAATAATTTATTTTCAAGTATTTCCAGACTGTTGCATTTTTTGCACTTAAATCTGAAACAACTGCAACAGTTTTGTAGCCAGCTTTCTCAATTGTTCATAATATATTGTATTTAAAATAGAAACATTAAGGGTACAATATATAAGCTATATTATTTCTACAGTAGCACATTTTCGTGTTCTACTGTTCCTAATTTGCTTTTATTTATGCTATTAATGTTTATCATAGGGCAACAGTTTTTGCCTCATTTTTGCATGATTACTTACCTGAATCTTCATAACATGGTTTCAAATAATTTATTTTCAAGTATTTCCAGACTGTTGCATTTTTTGCACTTAAATCTGAAACAACTGCAACAGTTTTGTAGCCAGCTTTCTCAATTGTTCATATTATATCTTTCAGAATATTTCCAGTCATTGTAGTATCATATTTATAATATATAACTTGTTTCTAAGATCCGCACAATCCTCTTGCCATGACGACTTGGACTAAGCTGTATGGGCCAACTTTTCTGTCCTCATCTTTGTCGTAATGAATCCGACAGTCAATACTCATTTCATCAAAACTAAGCACAGTCAAACGTTGCGTTTGTGAAAAGTTTTTAGCGTAAGCTTTCATGAGGTGGATCATATCATAGAGGATTCCTTGTCTGCATTTAAATGAATTGGATACCCATCTCTGCAGTGTTGATAAAGATGGTAATGGCAAGCCAAATTTCGATCTTAAATATATATAACACTTTTTCGAAATTGATCGTAAAGTTATCGTGGATACCCATCTCTGCAGTGTTGATAAAGATGGTAATGGCAAGCCAAATTTCGACCTTAAATATATATAACACTTTTTCGAAATTGATCGTAGGCACAGTCAAACGTTGCGTTTGTGAAAAGTTTTTAGCGTAAGCTTTCATGAGGTGGATCATATCATAGAGGATTCCTTGTCTGCATTTAAATGAATTGGATACCCATCTCTGCAGTGTTGATAAAGATGGTAATGGCAAGCCAAATTTCGACCTTAAATATATATAACACTTTTTCGAAATTGATCGTAGAGTTATTGCTCGGCATATGTCCTCTTTACTCCATACAGTTCGTTTTTTCTTTTCCTTACTCATAAGCACTTCAATCTGTTTGGGAGTAAATATACGCCCCAGTACCTCCGTAACTTCCCCAACTAGCTTATCCTTTCGAACTTTTCTCATCTCCTTTCGTAGATCGCAAATTGTTTTGTTCATGTGAACCGTTTTAAGCTTATATTTTGCAACAGAAGCTTTAAATTTTACATGTTTGGATAATTTACTGATTCGAATTTGTAACGACTTGATGAGATTTTCCTTTTGTTGTGCTTCTGTTTTGCTTATTATAACTGCCTCTTCAGTCTGCACTTCACTAGAACTTTCTTTCTTTTTTGGCGAAATTTGATTAATTGTCTGTAATGCTTCCCTTCGCACTGTTCGTCGTTTATATCTGGGTCCTCTTTTTAGTGGTGAGCTTCTTATTTCTGTTGCATCACATGCCTCGTTGACATGATTAGGATTGTTCATCACACCAGGTAAATTTTGTGATGAAATTGCATCTGTCTTCAATCTACGTTTTGGAGGAAGTTTCATCAGCTCTGCTTTTAAATCTCTCTCATAATCAGGAAGTAAAAATGTTTTGAACAAATTCGGGCAAACTCAATATTGAACTTATCCTTTCGTTGACACTTTTCCACACATAAATTCCTGAGCTTCGTATCCGATGGAAACTTGTGATAGCTAATATCGTCCCTTTTGTTATCCTACTATAAGCCATACATAGGGCTACGGCACAACCAGGCATTTTAATTAATAGTTTAGAATACTTTTTGCTCTATGCTTTTACTCTGTTCTTTGAGACAAAGGACTATGTAAACAGCGCTAGAAAAATGAAGCTTAGCGATGAAGTAATTGTCTAAATAGCCTTCTATTACAGTGACGCACCCAAGGGAGAAAGAGTACAACTGCATTTCTTGATATTTGTATTTGTGCTGTGATTTGTTCCTTGCACTTAATTTCATGTATTTATTATTTATTTTATATATTCGATTGTTATCAATCAATCATGTTCAATAAAATACATAACACACAATTTTATGTATTTTTGTGTTGCAATTTTATTGAAACAACATTTAGTATTTTTTAATTTTTTTAGTTGCTTATACAGTACCTCAATGAAATTTTATACTTTATGCTTTGTCATACTTTTTTTTTATATTTTAGATTTTACTATGTTAAGTTTTATTTTAACTTAAATGATAAAACTTAAATGATAAATGATAGCATTGTGACTGATGTTAACACAATGCTATCCAGTCAGGGTCAGATTTAGGTCCCTGCAGTCGAAAAACATCGTAACCGACATTTTACAATATTTTTCGAGCTGTTTGTTGTTTTACATAGATTACTTTGGTCAATTTTTAGTTGAAAAATTTTTTTTATTTTTATTCTTAAAAAAAAGAATTTTGAAAATTATTGTAAATCTCATGTACGAGAACGACCTAGACTCGTTCTGGCACATATATCCAAAATTCTCATACATTTACGAAAAATTCTCAATATTTATCGCAATCACGCAAAACAATGACAACTTTTGCTCCTAGGGCTATGTCATGCGCAGAACTCTTGTAAATTTTTTTGGCTGCGCACTATGTGGATGGGATCCCCTGGCACGGCCCTAGTTCACACTACTATCCGTACATCAATCTGTTTAGCCAATGAGCTAAAGCAATAAAAATTCCAGAGCGAGCCAATCACAAACAAGTTTATAAGAAAGTGGTTTATACAAACAAAATGGATGACCAAGCTATTTGGGATTGTGAATTGTTTAGCATCGATAGCATATGCAAAGGATAAAGGAATGGAAATAGTCTCTTTAATGTGTATGACCGTCGAACTTATAATTAAATCTGGCAGTTTATTGTATTTTAGATCAAAAAGAGAAAGACGATCAACTCAGTGACAGAGTAGTAGTCGAAAATATTTGCAAAAAGAAATCGATCGTGAAATTCAAAAAGTAATTAGAAAATTACTATATGAATTAATTGCAACAACTGTTTCTATATTAATTTTTTTTGTTTTATCCCATAAACGAGGATTTTCTTGCACTGCTAAAATAATTCCTTCGATATCCTCCATCTTGAATATCCTTCCTCGAATGTGATTAGTTAACGAATTCTACGAAGACGGATAGAATAGGCTTCTAGTCTATTCAATTCTAATCCATCTCCGTTCTTCCGTCCGTCGGCACCGAGTTTGCGCAGTTCAGTAAGGACTTTATTGCGCAGACTCCCGGACGGAGACGGACTCTAGTAGGAACCAACCTAAAGAATCTGTCCAATATCGATTTTTTTTTCTCTGAGGATTTTTTGGAAGTGATTAATAGCATTGTCGTGGTAGAGATCCCTAAGCCTATTGATCTGTCCAATATCAATTGCTTTTCTCTCTCCTTCAGGATTTTTCGGAAGTCTAGTACATTGTCGATTGCTTTTCTCTCTCCTTCAGGATTTTTTGGAAGTGATTAATAGTATTGTCGTGGTAGAGATCCCCAAGCCTATTGACCTCAACCTGGTATAGTGCCATTCTAAGACTAAAAAATTTGTAAAATCTCTCTGGGTAGAGATCCCCAAGCCTGTTGACCTCAACCTGGTATGGGTGCCA
Source organism: Olivierus martensii (assembly GCA_000484575.1). Lineage (NCBI taxonomy): Eukaryota > Metazoa > Arthropoda > Arachnida > Scorpiones > Buthidae > Olivierus > Olivierus martensii. The sequence continues at coordinate 48,438 of AYEL01085248.1, read as the reverse complement.
TTCTAACAAAGATCCTTTCAGAAATTTTCGAAAGTGATTAATAGCATTGTCTTGGTAGAGATCTCCACCTATTGACCTCAACCTAGTATGGGTGCCATTCTAAGACCAAAAAATTCTAAAGTGATTAATAGCATTGTCATGATTAAGATCCCCAAGCCTATTGGTGATTAATAGCATTGTCATGGTAGAGATCCCCTAAGCCTATTGATCTTGTGATTAATAGCATTGTCGTGGTAGAGATCCCCCAAGCCTATTGACCTCAAACCCTGGTATGGGTGCCATTCTAAGACCAAAAAATTGTAAAATCTCTCTTTTCTTTAATAAATCTTTGATTTGTTTTGCATTGACTCCGAGTTCATTTTAATCGGGGAAAACCTACTGTTCTTCCATCCTTAACGTGGGTTCACACTACGACCGACTTGAACGATTCTACATCACGATTCCATAGCAACAACAGTCGGCGGTATAATGATTGGTTTGGGTCGAATCGATCGGTCATAGTATGAACCCACCTTTACCCATAAGTCTACGAACACGCAAGGCCTGTCATTCCGTTAGGTTAATTAAGCCGAAATATCATCATGGAATATTTTTATTTGGCGGCAGCCACTTATAGAACCGCCATCACAGGCTGACCAATACCCATGATGGGGTCAGCCGGAAGATTGAAGGATGGGTTTCAACGGGCCGGGCCCAGATCCCTCCTGAAAAATTGGAGGAGTGGGACCCCGGATCCTCCAGAATGTTAAGCCACAGCTTTACCACGCAGGCATCAGCTGACCTGCCATTCCGCGGGTCCCACAGTTTGTTCTATGAGGTGTTCGTTATCCGAACATAACTTTCGAAAAAGTGTTCGTTAACCGATCACCCACTGATAAAAACAAGAACAAAAATTTCGTCACAATTATAAAATACATATATTTTTATATCATTTCAGTCATATTTCGAAAACAAATTTCAAGATAATATATCATTTTTATATTTTAAAACATTAATAATTAATTAACTAACAAGCTATTTTCCTTATGTGTAGAAATACCCATAACAATAGTAGTGATTTACTATCAGCTTTGCTTGAAACAGACCGTAGAGGTGCAAATGACAATGGTGTTCTGCTGTTTTTTTTTTTTTTTTCATTTTTACGCCCCCTTTCCAATCAAGGAGATTACTAAGTGGCGAGCTCCTTTCCAACCACAGGCTATATACCCGTGGAGGGGGCCGGATGAGGATTCTCCTGAAAAGTTTTTCGGGGCCAGAACACCGAAAAACTTTTTCAGGAGCTGCCGGGCTCGGGTCCTCCTGCGTTGCACGCTAACGGGTTACCATTCGGTCACCTGGCCGTGTTCTGCTAGTAGGCTATCAAAATAACCACTTCAAGTTTTAACAGGTGTGAATGTCGTCGCCATTATTTCAGAAACTCAGATAAGTGAACGTCATTGGTGAACGTAGATGTGGGATATCATTCATACTGATTCTAACTTGATAGATTTGGAGTTGTAATTCATCAAAAGTTACTTCCATATCAAGATAGCGTTCATTTTGAACCTAGGAACAGCGACGTAACAAGTTTTTTTGTCTTTTGGCACGAAATCATTTTAGCTTCTTTTTTCTATTAAAATAAATTTTAAATAGACACATTTTATTATTATTATATCATTTTAATAACAAATATGCATTTTATTTACAATTTATAATTTTACAAACATCGGAAACATGAAAATTAATGTTATATATATACAGTATTTTATTATATTTAATATATATCATTAAGAGATTTACGAAAAAGTTAAAATGTTATTTTAACTTTATCTTTTTAAATCCATTTTACTAAACATTTATGCTAATAATCAACATTGCAATTGCACAGTTTAATTAAACCAATAGCATTTCTTTTATATTTATTATTCGTAATTTATTAAATCAGCAGATGCAATTAACACGGGAATGTTAAAAAATAGCATAAAAGTAAAAATTTATGAAAAGTTATTTTCTATTTTACACACACTATTTTGAAATTCCAATAAAAAATTGTAATAGGCAGGTCTATTGATTAATTGCAGTTGGGAAGAGAATACAAATACTTTGAGTGTAAAAATCTTAATTTTTTTTGTCAACAGATGACGCCATTTTTTTGACTTCAATGAGAAAATTTAATTACTGTTGTTGTTATTAAAATAACATATTTTATTATTGTGATGATAAAAGTAATTTTAAAAATTTGGTTTATTTGAAATATCACCGAATCATACAAGTATTACTATTGGCAATAACCATTTAGAATTCACAATAGGTTGATCACATTGGTGGGGTCAATTGGTTAAGTTATCTTAAATTACGCCGCTGAATCACATGAAAAATATATTCGTTGGCAGCCACTTTTTAGATTCTATCATAGGCCGACCAATATCTATGGTGATGTCAACAAGAAGGTTGAAATCTGGCTCCAGTAAAGCATATATTTTACTGTGCAGCCATCTGGCCAACATGGAGTTTTTAAAAGTAATATATACTTACTCTAACTTATATTATGAAAATATATAAAGTTTAGTTTAAAATTAAAATCAAAACTTTTTTTTAAATTTATCAGTATATTGCTTAATGAAAATATTTTATCATTATCTTTATGACGATAATCAAATTCACTTGAGATAAGATATCAATAATTAAAGACTAAACACCCAATTATAAGATTTAAATAAACTTTAATAAAAACTTTATAACATTTTATATACATAAAAAATAATCTTTAAAAGCTAACTTGCTGGTGATTTTTTACTTCTCCAATTTGCAATGAAATTTCCAAATGATTCTTCTTCCCTTTCTTCTTCTAAAATAAAAGATGTTCAAATTTTAAAAGTGTTTCTCATGAATATATAAAGTAATTAAAAAATATCTCTCTCTGTGTAAATAAATTATTCTGAACTTTTTATGTAAATTGAATTTTTAATTTCTATGAAGATAGTATATGACTTAATCATAAATTTATATATTACAATATATAAATTTCATGCATATAACATTTTATATAAATATATACACTGTATAACTGTATAGTAATATAAATATATATGCATTCTGATATTACAGTATATCAAAGATTATAAAAGAAACTTTAGTTCACCAGTCTTAAGCTAAGGAACCAAAATCAGGATCATTATAATACAGCATTGTTATAATACCAATTGTATTTTATAATATTATATATAAAAAATAATTCAAAACTGTCCAGTAAAAGTTCTCTTATAATAAATCCTCAAAGAACTTAACATATTAGAGCAGTATTAAAAAATAGTAGGACACCTGTCGAAATTTCTTGCTTTATAATCTGATATTTATTTTGTAGCTTTTAGAGATGGCCTTATCATTTCATATCATTTATATGATTTTTGACATCATCTAAACTTCTATAATTAGTCTTACTTTAACACCAAGAAAATATAAAGACTATTTTTTGTGGGAGTAAAAAGATTTATATCTTTTACTTCCACAAAAAACACTTTTATTTTAAAATTCAAATACAAATAATCCTTAACTTATGAAGAAATTCAGCTTCAAAAATTTCAAACCCTGCCAATGTAACTTGAAAATAGTTGGAAGTCAGAAATTCCCAAAATTTGTGGATTTTCATACTATATATTATATTAATAAATATAAAGAATACAAAACTATAAGAAATAGACACAATAAAGGCTACTTTCCATTGGATCAGGAAATCAAATCAAATCAAGGTCAATTATATTGATCAACAGCAGAATTTATTGATTACATTAAGTTGAGGACTATCTGTACACTGAATTAACTTTGTAAGAATTGTATGAAAGTTAACATGAAAAATATATTAGCTTTATACAGGGTGTAAATTATCTCCTTCAAAAAACTACACTACAACGTAGACGAAATTCAGGCAATTAAAGTGATATAAGACACTTGGGGTCACAAATCAGAAGCCCGGGCGGGGCGAAGGAGAAGAGCTGCAACCTCATTGCAGAAAAACTGTGCCGTTGACTGTTGATTAATTTAGTTTAACCAGTTCAACAAGGTACGCTGTTCTTTTGGATCAGTTTGACAACAACGAATTAGCCGACATGTACATGTGTTTTGGCGAAGCTTGTGGTAAATTAAACAAGGTTGGTACTGCTCATGCTACTGACTCCAGCATGAGAGTAGAGTATGTCATGTTGGAGAAGGTGGAGGGTTGGAGGGGTAGGAGAAGGTTGGAGGGTAGAAGGTGGACCTCTTCGGGATGAGGTAGCGGGGAGAGGAGAACCAGCCGTGCCGCACTGCGCGAACACAGTCACCCACACTTGGCTCATGCTACACAGCGCCACGCCATTCAGCTTATTTTGAGGTTCAATTTACAGAGTTTCTTGCGATTTGTGACCCCAAATGTCTTATATCACTTTAATCGCCTGAATTTCGTCTACGTCATAGTGTAGTTTTTTTGAATGAGATAATTTACACCCTGTATATCAATTTTCAAGCTTTTTATCAAAAAATTTGCACATAAAATATATAAAAATTTATTTAAATACAATGTAATTTTAAAATATCAATATACTTTTCCAAATTTAAATAATAATAATGTTGAAATTAGATATCATTCAGAATAATATAATTAGAAAATTATTATTTATCAGTATTAATGTTTCAAAAAAAATTAACTTTGATATAACAAAAATAAAATTTTATTATTCTATGAGTAATAAGAAAAGGCAATAATAATATGTTTTAGACTGGAAATTTTTTTGTATTGGGTAAAGCTATGCAAAATTACTGTATCAGTTAAGACCAAATAAATTAAACACAGAAGCAGGAAAATATAGGTAGTTCTCAATTTTATGAAGTAATTCATTCATGAATACATTCAAAGTAAGAATTCATAAATTGGAACTTAATATCCCACAGGCTTAATGTTAAAAATAAGGATTCCCTTGCCAACATCAAAATTGGCTAAAATAGGATTAAGTCAATAAAATTAATAAGTAAAGTAATGAAAGATGATTACTGCAGTCAGGAAACAATCTTGAAGTCTCTAAATATGAAAATTTTTTGTTATTATGGACTTTGCTCACAATGAATTTAATTCAGAGTATTAAATAGTGTGTTAAGATCAAAATTTTAATTCAGTTTTACATTGGTATTTGTTAACAGCTATTAGCAGTTATAAAATTGAATTAAAATTTTGATTTTTAAATCAGTATCCTACAATATCTCATATTCATTATGACCAAAGTCCATAATAATAGAAAATCCTCACTTTTAGAGGCTTCAAGATCAACTTTCTAATAAAATTAAGCAAAAGTCAGCAAAATATTTATGATTAACAATGATATATTTTCATTTCTTTAGATAAATAAAAGCCTTCAAACTCAAGCAAATTTTATTATAATAAAGAAATTGTGTGTGTCAATAAATGCCAAAAAATTTTTATTTCTCTATTATTACTGACAGATAATTAGATGAGTTTTCAAATAGATGATACTGTCTTAGCCACAATCAGGAAATGAAAATTATAAAATATGCCAGTAAAACTATAGCAGCCAGAGGGCTTGCTACTTCTATATCTCAGTCTATTTCTTCAATTTTTTGATTTTGTAACATATGATGAAGTTTCTGCTATAAATTCAGTCATACTATATTACATAACTACAAACATGGTTAAAATGTCTTTTTATGAATGTATAGCATTTATTTATTTCAATTAATGTTCATATTTTAATTTTTATTGATATTTCATACTTGAAAAAAAGAAATCCCATCCTGGAACTTATAAACTGAAAACTATCTATATATTTATGGAATGTATAGATTTTGTTGTGATGAATTTTTTATAAATATTTATATTGCAACTACTAAATATTATTGTCTATAACTAAATATAATTCCTTTGTAAATTTAGTGTTTATAAACTTTGATGTAATGTTCTAGATGTAATACAATTGCCATGATTGTCAACAAATAATTTTATCTAATAGTGCACATATATAATTGTAACAACATCTGATGTTAAATAAACTCGTTTTTTTAGAATTAAAAAAAATATTAAAAGCAAATCTATTACATATAAATTAGAACTTGTAAATATAAGTAAATAATTTGTTGTTTAATTATTCTTTATTGAAGAAACTGATTATATTATTTTTTATGATTCATTGTCATATCTTAATTAAGATAACTTACATATAAAAATTATTATAAGTTATTGTATCTTTGTATTTTGTCAAAAATTTCAGAAAAATTCAGAGATGCTCAGAGAGTACAAAGATAGTTTTCTTCTGGTAATTATATTTTATTTTAAAAAATTCAATTGTATTTTGATTTATGTAAAAATAAATTGTTTCTTTGAATTCATGTCAGCATTTATTTTATATTTAAATTGTGAAAAGAAAAATTTTTTTCTCTGAGGCCAGCTCCAGGATTAAAAAAGAATATTTGTAATTTCATTACTACTTTGTCAGTATTTCTGAAGATAAAAAACAAAAAAGCTTTTGCTTTATCATAAGATTTAAGTAAACTACTATAATCATAATTATTATTACAACTATATAATGTAAATTTAATAGTATATCTAGGGTTGCCATAATTGCCAAGCATTGATATGGGACAGTGCTAAATAAATAAAACATGAAAAAACTGGGTAGGTAATGGTTTATTTTACTCTGATAAAAAATCAATAAAGTTTAGGCAGTCTAATAAAATGAACATGTAGAATAATAAAAAAAAGCTATAAACAAGTGAGTTCTGCTGCTTCTAATAACATAAGAAATCACAACAAGCACTTGAAGCAGGATACACACACTATTTTATTGTTAGATATATATAATATATATTACATATACTAATAATACTATTGTTTTCCGGAAATGTTTTTGGCCTACTATGACCCTCTTACTTGAGATTACTGGCTGAGGAGGGCCATAGTAGGCCGAAAACATTTCCGGAAAACAATAGTATTATTAGTATATATAGTATATATTATATATATCGAATAATAAAATAGTGTATGTATTTAACATGCTTCAAGTGATTGTTGTGATTTCTTGTGTTATTTCTAAATTTTAGTAGACTGATGGATATTAATTTAAATTTTCAGATATTATTTAATAAATATTTAAATTAGTTGATACTTTATATAAATATTTGATTATAACTAACCAATTAGCAGGACTTAATTTACTTACAGATAAGTTGCTTTTATAAAGTTTAATAGTTGATACTTTAAAAACAATATAATTTAAGTGAAAGAAATATGATTACTATAAAATTATTTCTTTATAAGTTTATTTTATCTTACTGTGCAGTTTTTATCTTAATTTATAAATAACAGCTTGATGTTAAGTTTAATTCAAACTTTATGACAATCAGTCTTCATAAAACAATGAAAGCTCCTGCTTATTATTGAATGCTGATTTTATATTGACTACTAGAACAGAAAACTCCTATAAATTAGAGATCAAGTTTCTCGTTATGTAATTCAGAGATCCTCAACAAGTGTTCCAAGGCAATATTGATATTCTACATTACTGCCAAAATGTTCTGTAAAATAATAATAATAGAATTTTTTAATAAAATATTTATCTTTCTTTAAAAATATATAATACAGTAATACACTGGAGTTATAGGTAGGACTGGGAAGCATGACATAAGTTGAAAATTATGTAAATCGGTACCTTTAGATTCCCAAATCTAATTTCAGGTACATATGTCTTAGGTTCTTAACTGGCTCTTTATTACCAAGAAAACAACAAATTATAAAAGATTATAATATGTAGTTGTAATTAAAGACTCTTAATCAACAAATCAGCAAATGAAATATGTACATACTTATAATATGCACTATGTAATTGTGAAACAAACAAGTGGGTGACGGGACAGGATAAGTTACGTATCTCCAAATTTATGTAAGTTGGGATATTACTATATAAACAAATCAGCAAATGAAATATGTACATACTTATAATATGCACTATGTAATTGTGAAACAAGTGGTGACGGGACAGGATAAGTTACGTATCTCCAAATTTACGTAAGTTGGGATATTACTATATGTGAAAACTAGTTTGATATATTATTTTATAAAGATCTAATATTTTAAACATTATATATTTACAAATAAAATATCATCATCGAATATTTATTGAACTGTTAAAGAACATTTATTTCACAAATAGAAGTTGAATTAGTTTAATAGCTCTCAAATAATAATAATACAGCAATAATACAGTATGAATTTTTACCTAAATTTTTCATTTGTCGAATGAAATTCTAAATTAAAATTTTCTATCGAAGTTATGAATTCTTTTAAAATGATATGACAAATATATTAATAAAAACAGATTTACTTTACCTAAATTTTTCATTTGTCGAATGAAATTCTAAATTAAAATTTTCTATCGAAGTTTTGAATTCTTTTAAAATGATATGACAAATATGTTAATAAAAACAGATTTACCATAAGGGAAAAAATTATAACAAAATGTGTTGTTAATTTTTGAGCCAAAAGAAAATATTTCAATTTAGATGTTTCAACTAGAACTATCAATTCATTATCATTGATTCAATCAATATATTTAATATTAAAAAATTAAAATTCTGTTTTAAAATTAGAATTATGACTCTGTTATAGATTTTTTTTTTAGTTTCAGTAATTATGCTCTTTTGCTAGAAGACTGTTTGAAATTGCATTTCTTTCAAACTCAATAATGACAAGCTCTCAAAATAGATTTAGTTTTTTAAATTATCATATAATTTTATTTTAAAAATCTTTGAATTTAAAATTCTCCATAAGTAATTATTGTTTCAATTAATATTACTAGTGCAAACTTCTTACTGTAAATATTAAATAAAAGTAAACTATAAGCCAAATAAATAAGATAAATTGTTTATTCAAAAACGTTTTCGGCTATCCACTTAGCCTGCCTCAGTTATAAATAATTTATCTTACTCATGTGACTTATAGTTTACATTTATTTAATATTACTAATCCATGCATATATATCCATGCATATATTTATGAATTAAATAATTTTTATTAGTTTATTCATTTTAAAATAATTTATAAACTATAAATGGGAATACGAATCTTTTGGTTTAATTTCTTATATAAAGATTAACACTAATCAGAAATATTTAATGTATAAATTTCTGATTAGTGTTTTTTAACAATATTGTGTTGATGTTAACCTAAATCTGCATTTCTTTAATATCTATGCTAAATTTCTCACTTGTGACTTTATATACTGACTTTCATTCATTTAATAATTATTGAATAATAATGTTGGAAACATTTTGTCCAAATAGTGACTTATTTTTATAGCAAATTTTAATTTTTGATAACATCATTGAATAATATAATATGATTCTAGTTTTGTAATATGTTTGAAATCACTGATCTATTTGATGATGATATATTTTTACAATTTGTATATTTGATATAAAAAAAATTATTAACAATATTTCAGCAGACTGTGTAATGTAGCTATGCAATTTTTTCCCCTTTTTAAATGTATTATTTGTCTAATAAATCATTATTTTGATTATTTATGTATTTTGAAATATGTATGCGTATATTTTTTTTATATAGATTATGTTAGAAATAATTATTCATTATAAAATTGTGGAAATAAAATACAATATTCATAACATTGTTATCAAATTATTTATTAGCCGTGGTTATAGAAATTTATTACTAACAATTAAGTGGTAAATGCCCAAAATTTATGGATTCCTCATTCCTGTTGTTTACTAAGATAATATACAATTATCTTAATAAACATAATGAACACAAAACTATAAGAACCATATACAAAAAATTAAAAAGGACCCTTTCATAAATCAGATCATTGCCTCAGGAACTTGAACCCATGGAATTGCATTGACCAATCATAGAATTTTCTGATTACATTTCTATCATAAGTGAAGGACAGTGTGTGTGAGTGAGCGAGTGACAGTAAATCCCTGACTTACAATTAATTCATCCAAAAATTTCCGCGTAACATTAAAATTAAATGTAGTAGAGTCTCCATTATTGGACATAAATCATAGAATTTTCTGATTACATTTCTATCATAAGTGAAGGACAGTGTGTGTGAGTGAGTGAGTGACAGTAAATCCCTGACTTACAATTAATTCATCCAAAAATTTCTGCATAACATTAAAATTAAATGTAGTAGAGTCTCCATTATCGGACATGTATGGTTTTGGTGCTTGTCGGATTTCAGAGATTTGTCGGATTATTGGATGTTTAATGAAAAAATGGAATTACATTTGTGTAATTCCAATGTCGGATTTCAGAGATTTGTCGGATTATTGGATGTTCAATGAAAAAATGGAATTACACACAGTTTATTAAGACTTTCTTGTCACTGCTCTTGATGTTCAAATCTTTCACAAAAACCCTTAATTTTATTCTGATTTTTTTTAATATGATATTGGACGAGCCACCATTCATGAAACGAAACCAAATCATTAAACTTTTCTCCCAAGTCAAATTTCTTAAGTATTTCTGCCTTTTCGACCACAGTCAATGTCTTACGTTTTCGCAAACACTCATACAGTAAAAACACTATTTTACAGTAAACAGTGTAATGAACTTAAAAAATAGTCCGATTATAATGCCTGCGCAACGAATGACTAGCGAATGACAATTTGTTTTACGTCATTCTCTCTCTCTCTCTCGCACATGGACAAGTTGTAACTATGGTTGTGACATGAAAATTTCACATGAATAGTGGATGCTCTTGATGTTCAAATCTTTCACAAAAACCCTTAATTTTATTCTGATTTTTTTTAATATAAATGGTGGCTCGTCCAATATCATGAAACGAAACCAAATCATTAAACTTTTCTTCCATCAAATTTCTTAATTATTTCTGCCTTTTCGACCACAGTCAATGTCTTACGCTTCCAATACCATGAAACGAAACCAAATCATTAAACTTTTCTCCCAAGTCAAATTTCTTAAGTATTTCTGCCTTTTCGACCACAGTCAATGTCTTACGTTTTCGCAAACACTCATACAGTAAAAACACTATTTTACAGTAAACAGTGTAATGAACTTAAAAAATAGTCCGATTATAATGCCTGCGCAACGAATGACTAGCGAATGACAATTTGTTTTACGTCATTCTCTCTCTCTCTCGCACATGGACAAGTTGTAACTATGGTTGTGACATGAAAATTTCACGTGGGCAGCGCGACGGTTCGCAGAGTGTCTGACTAGCGAAGGGCCGGACTACAGAGACTCAACTATGTAGCAATACATGAGTTGGCACATTATCAAATGGAATGGTCAAATGAGATTTGTGAGGATGTCGCAGCAGATGGCCGAAAACAAATGTGTCGAAATAGTATATTTTTGAGTAAGTGACACAGGGACTAGATCCCTGCGTCACTTACCATAGACTCTCATGATAGGAGAATTGACTCTCAGATTAAAATAATAAAAATTCGAATTAAAATTTCTTAAAGTAAAATAAGCAATGTCGCAGCAGATGGCCGAAAACAAATGTGTCGAAATAGTATATTTTTGAGTAAGTGACGCAGGGACTAGATCCCTGCGTCACTTACTCTCATGATAGGAGAATTGACTCTCAGATTAGAATAATAAAAATTCGAATTAAAATTACTTAAAGTAAAACAAGCCAATAAATATAAATTATTAATTATGACAATCATCATCATCATAGGTTTTCTGCCCAAAAGCAGGTCCTGACCAGTCATTCCTCTTCTCTCCATTTTTCTGAAAGGGGCAATCAAAATTTAGCCACCAAGCTTACCATACAAAAGAAAAAAGAAAGAAAAAGACCAGTCATTCCTCTTCTCTCCATTTTTCTTTATCTCTTACTCTTTCTCTTAGGCCTACATAGCCATCTTCCTTTATCAGCTCATCAAGTAACTTCTTCCTCTCTCCCTGTACTTTTCCTTCTATCATTCCTTTCAATAAGCATTCTCTCCTTATCACATGCCCACTCCAAATTCTTTTTCTCCTAATTGTCTCCATCAGCTGTCTCTCTTCTTCAATCATTCTTAAGACTTCGTTCCTTATTCTCCTAGTCCAACTAATTTTTTCCAATTTTCTCCAGGCCCACATCTCAAAAGCCTGTAGTCTTTCTTCATCTCTCTTTCTTAATGTCCAGGTTTCCACTCCATATAAACTAAGCACTTCAATAATCTTTTCCTCAACCTCAACTCCAAGGGCCCTGTCAGAATTATTTTGATAAATTCAGGTTACTTTTGAACTAATTATATGATATAACTTCATTAATCAAAATTTGCATAGTAGTATAGATTAAAAACCTCCAGACATGAGGATTGCCGGATTTTTGATGTGTATATATCCTGTACATATATAACAGAAAAAGACTACTTGTATAGTGCTTTAAAGAAATGAACACAAAATGAAAAGCAAACGAAATTTTATTGTTCAATAACTGAATAAAAGACTGCAGTTCTACAGAATGTTAATTCAACTAAATAGAATAGTTCTATAGAATTGTAATTCGTTACTGTACCCTCGAAAAAAAGTTATAGATTAAAAACCTCCAGACATGAGGATTGCCGGATTTTTGATGTGTATATATCCTGTATGTATTTAATAGAAAAAGACTACTTGTATAGCGCTTTAAAGAAATGAACACAAAATGAAAAGCAAACGAAATTTTATTGTTCAATAACTAAATAAAAGACTGCAGTTCTACAGAATGTTAATTCAACTAAATAAAATAGTTCTATAGAATTTTAATTCGTTACTGTATCCTCGAAAAAAAGTTAAAAAGATTTTATGTAATACCAATAAGCAGAAACAGCCAGAAAATACGCCAAAATGTTAAACAAATTTTTAATGCCAACCATGTCTAAAAAATCCAAAAAAATCTCATTGGCGACAAAAAAGCCAATTTGGCAAGCATGACTAAACATCTGATTCTGGATTACAAAGTCGTCAAAATATAAACGACGCCTCAAGAAAACAATGGCGCATCAACGTGGTAAATTTAAAAATGCGCTCCGATATTTATGCCGAAAAACTGATGGAACCGGAACATTGATTGGCGTAATTCAACTAAATAAAATAGTTCTATAGAATTTTAATTCGTTACTGTATCCTCGAAAAAAAGTTAAAAAGATTTTATGTAATACCAATAAGCAGAAACAGCCAGAAAATACGCCAAAATGTTAAACAAATTTTTAATGCCAACCATGTCCAAAAAAACCTCATTTGGCGACAAAAAAGCCAATTTGGCAAGCATAACTAAACATCTGATTCTGGATTACAAAGTCGTCAAAATATAAACGACGCCTCAAGAAAACAATGGCGCATCGTCGCGGTAAATTTAAAAATGTGCTCCGATATTCATGCCGAAAAACTGATGGAACTGGAACATTGATTGGCAGATTTTTGACTGTCAACCTGTACTTTTATTATCTTTTTCTTTTTTTTTTTTAATATAGAGCAAATTTCTTCATTCGTTGCTTGTTTTATTCACAGGACCTGCCTCTATCCAAGTTTATTTAAATAAAAAAAGTGTTTTCCTCCAAGTTATCCAAGTTTTTAAATATTTCCTTGGATGGCTAAGTTTTCAAATAAAAAAAATCGTGTTTTCTTCGACGTCACATATGGAAAAAAGTTCCAAAAATTGTGATAAAGTTTAAAAAGTCATTTACGAAGTTAGAAAGAGAAGAAGGAACTTAAACTCTATATGATTCGAATCGTTTTGTTGAAAATTAAGCGCAATATGAAAATTTAGTTTTTAGTAGGAAAAAAGTTCCAAAAATTGTGATAAAGTTTAAAAAGTCATTTACGAAGTTAGAAAGAAAAGAAGGAACTTAAACTCTATACGATTCGAATCGTTTTGTTGAAAATTAAGCGCAATATGAAAATTTATTTTTTAGAAGATAGGCTTAACAAAATAACCGGCTCATGCCAACAGGTAGAAATTTACAATGCTGCTCAATAATTTAAAATCATTTCAACGTCGCTTGCAGTGATATGCCAAACAGAGTAACTCTTCTGTGAATATTAATACTAAAGTAATTATTATTATTAAAATAATTATTTTTATTCCAAAATAAACATTCAGCTAAGGAATGTTATTAAACTGAATTAAGTAGATTATATTTTTATGTATATAAAGTAATTTATTAGTAATTGTATTTGTTAGTTATTCAAAGTGATATGCTTATATTTTAATTTCTTTTTGTCTCTTTTTTTATGTATGCAAATTATTCTGTGTTTGATGCAAATTTTATATATAAATATAATAAATGTAATATATTCAACTGTCAAAGAATTACTATATACATATAACTAAAAAATTTAATTGTCTGAGTAAATGAAATTATGTTTAATAATGCAATCATAATTATAATATATTTAAATGATTATAAAAATTAATATTTTATAGCTTGGATAAAAAGTAATGCTTTTTCTTGTTTGGATGCTCTGCAATATTTTGCTTGAGATATTTTTTGGGCAACCTCGGAGATGAATAAAATTATATAATGCTATTGTTATAAAATATATCTACAATTCTTTTGTATGACTATAATGTCATTCATATGTAACAAGTTGTTTCAAAGATATTTTCTTTTAAATGTTTCAGATAGTCAGACAGCAGCTGTTCAAAATAAGAATGATATCTTGTAATGGTATTATTCAATATACTCAAAATGAATAGATTTATAATATGAAATCATCTAAATTCTGAATACTTTCTGATGTTTGCTTCTCATATATATTTTGTTGATAAACAGAAAAAGTGAATACATATATATATATCTAGACAATCTTTTATTTTAAAAAAAATGGCTTAAAAAGACAATACAGTATAAAATTTCTATTGGTTAGAATATCCTAAATCATTACTAAAACACAATCATCATTACTATTATTTATAACTCTTCTGTGAATTTTGTAAAAGATAGTTAATTTTTAAACTTTTTAAGTGTTTTTTTTACTTCTAGTATGAAAAAATTTCCTGTGAGTGCCACCGTAATAGAATATATTACTGCAATCTGTTCTGCAATAGAATAAATTGTGAGAAGATAATTACAGTGGTACCTCGGTATACGTCTTTAATCCGTTCCAGATCCTTCTATTTATACTAAACAGGACATATACCAAATGAATTTTTCCATAAGAAATAAAGGGAAAATGATTAATCCGTTCCCATGAAAAAAAATCCTATTGTTATTGGCATATACATTGATGGGATTGTATAAAATAATTTAAACATCATGCTTAATACTAAAAACATAAATACAAAAGCAATTACAATAGATGAAATAAATGAAAATTTAATCTCACTACTTTGCTAAGAATCGAGTGCCTACTAAAATGGCGCTGAGAAAGTTTCTATTGGTTAGAATATCCTAAATCATTACTAAAACACAATTCATCACAATTATCTGACAATTTTACAATTATTTATAATTGCTATTGTTTAAATTTTTTCAAAAAATTACAATAATTAATAATAAAAATTAGATTTTTATTAGTAAAGTGAATGGAATATAATACATCCAAAATAAAGCTTATTTTCTCTTCTTCCAAAGATTCATCATGTCATTATTTTTTCATATGAATCTCATTCTTTTGAAAGCCATATTGATACATTTGTGGATCATAAGATACAAAAGAATCTTATATAGTATTTTCCAGGGAAAAAGTTTAAAAGCTTAATTTATAATCTTGAAAATGTAGTAAAAATTAAACACTTAATATAATTAAATAGATGTTATACACACTAAATTAATAAATTTACTTCAGGTACATCATGTCATAACCATCATTATTTTTTCATATGAATCTCATTCCTTTGAAAGCCATATTAATACATTTGTGGATCATAAGATACAAAAGAATCTTATATAGTATTTTTCAGGGAGAAAGTTTAAAAGCTTAATTTATAATCTTGAAAATATAGTAAAAATTAAACACTTAATGTAATTAAATAGATGCTAAACACTCTAAATTAATAAATTTATTTCAGGTGCTTAGTATTTATAATAATAAAAGATAAAAGATTAATAATTTGTCATTTTATTTTTTTGAAACAACCAAAAATAATAATAATAGAAATTAAGAATATCCTATTGTGAATCATAGAATATTAAAATTAATAATATGGTATTATAATAAAATAATATTAAACATGGAAAATAATTACAGGAAATTTTTGAATATAGTTAATTATATTGAAAAATTTTTAACTATAAACTAATTACTCAAAAAATAGTTCAAGATTTCAGAAGTTAAACTTGAGTTATTTTTGAGTCATTAATTTATAATTGTACAAAAGGAAAAGAATGCGACGAAAAAATTTTATTCATTTTAAGTGAAAATGTTTTTGCCATTACATGAAACAGTTCTAAACAAGATATTTTTGGTAATTTAAAAACAGGCAGATATGAGAACAATATACAGTAAACTCTCAATTATCCATTTAGATTATCTGAGTTAATTCACAACCCAGAAGTGATCGTAAATTATTGATGTTTCATCTTAGATGCACTTTCTGAAAGATTTTTAAATGCCCCAGATTAATTTCTTTATTATATCTTAAATAATTGGCAATAAAAATTATAATCAAATTAAAATTACAAATATTATCATTCCTTGCTGCAAATAAATCAATTTCTTGTTTTCTTTTTCAATAAATTATAAAACATTTGGATATATATAAGTAAATAAATAAGCATTTCATTTAAATAGAGAAGGAATTGACAGACCGACAGGAGACACAACAAATTTTTTAGAGGAATGGGATATATACAGTAAGATCCCATTTAACGTGGGAAATACATAGCATTTTTTTTATTTTCTAACATATATTATTAATATTGTATTACAGAAATTATAGACATTTTTTTATTCCTAATATCGATTTGTATTCATAAATCATTCATGAAAAAAGTTTTTAAAATTAGAAAATAAAAAAAAATCTTAAAAACAAAAAGGCAGTAATCAGATTGCAGTAAACTAGGGCAGGGCCGTCTTAAGGTATTTGGTGCCTGTGGGCTGCTAATAATAATGCGCCCCTCTTCATAAGAAAATAAACGGGAGGAGAAGCGGGAGCGGGATGATCGGTGAAGTTTCACAAGTTTCAGAACTAGAAAAAGTCAAATATTACCAATAAACAAATAAAAATATAAATTTCACACAAAATTCAAATAACCTATATAAACAAAAAAGTAACTCATTATGGGTGCGTTCCAAACCTCAACAAACTAATCAGTGATGAGTAAAAAATCTCAGCAAACCATTCCAAAGCTCAACAAGCCAATCAGTGTTGAGCTCACCAAACGATCATCACAGTAATTGAAGTTGAAAGGTGGTGAGACTGTTGACACCGGTTTACACCGTTTATCCAACGTCGCGGAAAATTTTAGCATCGGTTTACACCGTTTTCTAACTTCGCAGAAAAAGTAGTTCGTACTAGATGATAAGATTTTAAAAGTTAGAGAGTGTTATAAATCATCATCGTTGTTATTTGCTTGCAAATAAATTTTGGTGCTTTCTAATGATGCTAATGAAGTTATAACTTTCATTATTGTCTTCATCACCATGTTAACCGCCATCTTATCTCGACCCTCAGCAAGTCGTTCCAGAAACTAAGTGATGTTGAGTTATTTCTGACGTCAAAAGAGAGTAATCACTGATGACTTATAGGGCGAGTTTCAAACCTCAACAGTATGTGTTGCAGACAAAAAAATAAAAGAAAAATGTTAATTTTGGCGGTCTTTTGGACGAGATTCTTCTGCCCTTGGAATGTATAAACAAGAGAAAAGCGCGCCAATTAAATATAAACAAATAAATAGAGGAGAGTTCCTTGCTAGAACGTAGTGTAGTTTCTCTTTCTTACTGACAAGTCAGTATAGTGTTTTTTGTTGTTTTCGTTTGCTGAGTTTATCGACAAAATAATATGTATAACCTTAAATATTTATTTTCCTAGCTTTTTCTTTGGCAAACTGGTTAATATTATCACACATATTTAAAGAATTAAATAAATCACTCTCTATGGACAAAATACTTAAATCATTTAATTTGCCCTGTCCCAAAGAAGAGCATAATTTTTCATTATTTAAGTGCTGAAAAAGATTTTCAGCACTTAAAAGATTTTGTAACGGCAATATTTAAAAAATGCGCATTGCTGTGGTCACGTTAGGAAATGTAGATTCAATTTTTGAATCAATTATTGCCCTCAAACTAAGTTCCGCAGTAGAAGTTTCTTTATCTTCATATAAATAAACGTGTTTAAAATGAAGTCATTCTTCGATAAAATTATTTTCTAGATCGTCAACATATGTTTTACATAACTCTGCAGCATTCTTTCTAATTATGTCTTCATTTAAATTTTTCAAATTGGCCAGAAAATCAAATTTTGAGTAAGTGTCATCAAGGCACACTTTCTCTTTTGTACTTCTGATGATAGAAGTTTATCAATAATTACATAATATATATTTATGCGGAATTCGGTATTGGCATCAAAACCAACTTTCGTCGATGTATTTTCGTCGTATTGTTTTTTTCTTTTGTGCAATCAGTTTGTACTCATTGCATCCGGATAATTTTATACTTTCTGATTTGTAAAAGTTAAATAATTCTGTGTTTCGTTTTGACTGTAAAAATTTTTCTAAAGAAGCGTATAATCTAACAATTTCTAAAGAAGCGTATATTCAATTGTAGTAAGTGCTGTCTCCAGCCGTCAAACTGATCTGAGTGCAAGTAAAATTGCTGCCCCAAAAGGCTGGCGCCTCGGGGTTATAGCCCATTTAGCCCTGTGGGTGGCGCTGAACCAGGGGTTCTTTGCCTAGGTGGGCCAAATTGTAAATTCGAAAATATTGGGCGGGCCAAAAATACGTTCAAATCGATAAAAATTTAAACGCGAGGGAAATATTTATACTAATTTTATAGCATAATCGTCTAAAAAGTTAGACACGAGGGAAAGATTTATGCTAATTTTATAGTATAACTGTTCTTTATTTATGACAATAATTACTTTTTATTTTACAAACTGTTTAAAATAACACATTTCAAAAATAAATTAAAAAATAAAATAATTTCAAATAAAAAAGAAAATAATAATAAATTCATCAATCTGAGGTGTGTGACTTGTGTAGTTATTTTTTATTTTTTTTAATAATACATCATTCAGTTTTTTTTTTTTAATAATACATCATTGAGTTTTAGTTCATAGATTCTTAACACCGCTTATAAAAGTTCATCAGTTAATATTGATCTCAATTTGGACTTATTAATACTCCTGATTGATAAAGTTTTTTTCGCATATATAAGTGCTTCCAAATATGTTTCATTATTTGGAAGTACTTATATATGAATTTTTTTTAACTGAACAATTTTTAATTATATGATAAAATTTATTTTTTTGTAAAAATGAAAATTATTTCTATGAATTTAAGATCGCGGAAAAAATGAAAATTATCTCTATGAATTGAAGATCGCGGATGATCTGACATCGCGGGTCACATTTCTAGGGTTTGCGGGCGCACTTTGGGAACTCCTGCAATAAACTATAAACAACGAAAAATATTGATGACAAATAATGTTCTAACTTCAAGGAATTATAGTTTGAAGTGGCAGGCATTCAGATTAAAACAACTAAAATGAGATAATTGTTATTTTTATTACTGTAAAATAACATTGATGACTGTAAATGGGATAATTATTATTTTATAGTTTAAAGTGGCAGCATTCAAGTTAAAACTAAAATTGGATAATTGTTATTTATTATGGTAGCATTCGGGTTAAAACTAAAATGGGATAATTGCTATTTTTATTAGTAAGTAACATTGGATGACCAATCATAAATATGAACTCTGACCGCAGCAGACTTTCACTGCCCTCATATCAAACGCATTGTGAGACGGCATAGGAGTATCTCTGTAACAAATTACTGCGATTTCGAATTTATGCAAGAATAACGGTTTGAAAAACCAGGCCAAAGTGACTCAATAAAAATATAGAATTCGAAAAAGTCGCGTTATATCGAAATAGCGTTAAACGGAGTAGCGTTAAGCGGGGTCTTACTGTACAGTGGAATACATTTATAACGAAACGATTGCGACCGGAAAAGTTTTTCGTTATAACCGACGTGAAAAGAAAAATTTTAAAATAGTTGCGGATGTTTCCCAAAGTTAGTTCCATGAGCCTATTACGTTATTCTTCGAAAAAATCGATATTTTAAAGATTTTCTTCCAAAATATAATTAAAAAATAAAATTCGTCGAACCTCAATTTCCTCAAATTGCATATAGTACAGTGGTGCCTCGCAATTCGACATTTCAGTTTCGCGGATTGGCGCATGCGCGTGCATAGAATTATGTGATGTTATTTGCTATTTGTCAGTTATTTTTGGACTACTTTGGTGTGTACCCATATTGTTTGTGTTAATTTTCAATTCTATATTCTCCAGAAAGTAAAAAAATTGTTATTATTATTATTTTTTTGAGTGAAATGTAAGGATGGGTTCAAACAGAACTGACCAGAGAAATAATTTTGAAAAGAACACTCGATTAAGCAAAGAGACGAAGAAAAAAATTGTAGATGAAGTGCAGAAAGGTAGAACAATTAAATGTAACTCGAGTATGATGTTCCTAGGACAACTGTGGCAACATTTTGCAAATGTAACTCGAGTATGACATTTCCTAGGACAACTGTGGCAATGTTTTGCAACAGAGAGAGAAGATTATGGGTGCTTGGGGACAACTGTGGCAATGTTTTGCAACAGAGAGAGAAGATTATGAGTGCTAGGATATCTGCTGGAAGACTTCCTTGAAGACTTCATTCCAACATCCAAGGGCTAATAAATTGTTGTTGTTTATAAAATAGTGTATTTTGTAATTTAGTGTGTTATACAATAGCAAAACACACATAATAAAGTAAATAATAATATGTATCTCTCTCACCTCACCTCTTAGGGGAGTGGGATGGGGACCTTATAACGAATTAATCTATTTTACATAGTCTTATATGGGAAATGTTGTCCCGCAATTTGACAGTTTCTCAATTCGACATTACTTTGGGGACGGATTAGTGTCGAATTGCGAGGCATCACTGTACACTTTTTAAACAGAATTTAAAAAGTGAATAAAAATTTGAATAATCTGTGTGTAAAATATATGTAATATATATGGTTTTGATATCTTATAGAGGAGAAAAGAAAAAAAAAAATCGCACACTGCCGATCTATATATATACAGTATACGTTTTGGGCCCCTATACCCACGTTTTGGGATGTGAATAAATCTATACATATATATATATACACACACATATATATATACGTATATACATAGCGGTCCAAAACGTGGTTCGTACCGGGGCCTGGGATTTCTCTCGGCGCCCCTGAGCATACTACTTTTCTGTTTTAAAAGAAATTCATTTATTATTTTTAAATTTTATAGGTACTACATTTGGTTTTAGTTGGCGTCTATTTGTAAAGTTTTAGTAAATAAAACATTCTTCTTGGAAATGGTCTGAACAAATCCGAGAGTTCTTAGTAGGCTTAAAATTCTTTCGTTTGATTTAAATTTGCTATTGTCGCATTAACTTTGAATCTGAATGAGGAAAATAATGAAAAGATGTTCCATTTTTTATATATGAATCTTTTTTCACATGATTCGAATAACCAAAAACACAAGTCGGCATTTTGAAATTTTACTTCCCAAAATTTTGACGGTTTTCCTTCTATCACGTGCATCTGTGATCACGTGACACAACTACTGTTCTGACGTCACGTGCATGTATCTCATAGGCTGTGGTTCGATATTCCACGAAGTACACTAACTAAACCTTCACGGTTTTCTTGGTTGACGTCACAGTTTCGTTTGAATAAAGAACCAGTTCAGTGAGCCAGGTCACATGATTTAAGATGGAGGCATTCATAAATATTTTTAGTAAAATTATCTACAAGTTTAATTGTTAGTGACGTAAATGATACAAGAAACTATGATTATATTGATGTATTGAAGCACGCTACATATTTGTATAAATTGAGCGGCATTGAAGACGATTGAACTTCGTCCCACTGTGCATGCGGTTAGAAGTCAACCCTACTCATAAGATAGTTTAGATCAGGGGTGGGCAAAAGGCGGCCCGCGAAGACCTCTTATACGGCCCGTCGCATAAACTAGAACACACTAAAATTTCAAGGCTCATTTGTAAAATTCTACTTGAAAAGTAAAAATAGTGGATACATTGTAACATAAACTGATAGATACTCCCGCTACTATGTACTCATAATCAACCTATATTACTCATAAAAGCTTTGCATAATATGGGACATTTTTTTGCTATTACAATAAGGCATAATTTTAAGAATATATTTCTATAAAATTATTTTATAAATATATATAAATAATTAATATTCAGAATGTTTATATTCTATTTGAATATTTTACGTTGCTCGTTCGCCATAAAATATAATTTAGATTAAATAAAATTTATTTACCACATCCATTAAGATATATTACCCCATCATTTTGACGAATTACCTAACTTGTTATGGCATGAGTTAACACAGATTAAGTACTCATAATCAACCTATATTACTCATAAAAGCTTTGCATAATATGGGACATTTTTTTTTTTTGCTATTTCAATAAGGCATAACTTTTAAAATATTCAGTTAAAATCTTGAATGTAACAACACCATATAATTTTTCTAAAATAAAAATAAAAAATTTAATTTAATTAAAAATGCTTATTTTGATACAAAATTACTGTATCTTAAATTGCTATTTTAGTAAATTTAAATGATGATATTCTACTAAATTCGTGCGTGTATCTTGACAAATATTAATGTTTATTGTCTGAAATGACCGAAATTATATATTGCATTTAAAGTAATTCCGAGTGCGATTAAATTAAGTAGTTCAAATACAAATTATTTAATTTAACTATATAAATTTTCCTAAACTTCATATTCAAAGGTATAATTGAAAAAGTAAAGAAGCAATATTACAAATAAAAAGAAAAATGTTGCAAACAGAAGTGTAATTAAGGTTATATAGAATGAAAGGTTAACCAAACCTCATAGGAAACTTTTCTGAGACAAGCAAGCCATATTGCTTTTTTTTTTTTTTTTTTTTTTTTTTTTTTTTTTTTTTTTTTTTTTTTTTTTTTTTTGTTTTTTTTTTTTTTTTTTTTTTTTGCTTTTTTTACTGGCAATATCTCGTAAGATTACAAAATATAGTTGTAGATTGTAACAGATTTCAATGTTTTTATTTTGATGATAAAAGATCAAAAAATATTCATACGGTGGAAAATTTCCAGCACATGTTATGGTGAACTAACTTCTAAAATCGAAAACAATTCGTTTGTGAACTGACGAAAAGAGATATGGTAACATTTGATGTTAGTCATGTGAGCAGTAAGATGGGTCATGACACCACCACCAAGAAAATTATCCAATTTACATCATTATTTATCATTTTTACTGTTTAACTTTATTCTTAACCGTATAAAATTTGAATTGATACTATGTAGTTTTCCCAACAATTTAAATAAATTTATTTAAATTAAATTATGACATTTTATTTTTTTTTTCAGAAGAATAAAAATAAAAAATTTATATCCTTTCTGAGATAAAACTAATGATGTATTTTTGTTATTTAAATAAATTTTCAAGATAAAAAGTTAAAATAATTTATTTAAATAGCAGGAAAAACTATCAATAAATATCAATTCAATTTTTTTATACAATACTAAGAATAAAATGAAAACAATAAAAATAAAAAACTAAAGAATAGTAAATTGGCCAATTTACTTCGTGGTATGACCGTTCTTACAGTTCATATGGTTGATATTATATGTTATCATATTTCTTTGTGACAGCAAGCAAACTGATTTTGACTTAAAGGCATACATATATGGTTCTGATATAAATGTAAATTTGTATGTTTGCTATGTATTTCCACAATATTTGACCCATCGGGACCAAACTTTCTTAAATAATTTTCTTATGACCCTACAGATTATATAGAACGTTCTGGATATACAGTAATTGTCCTAGAGATTGAGGCGTTTTTGGTAACCAACATACGTGTTTAGTCCTTTAGACTTTTGTTGGAATTTGGGATGACCTCACACGATGTCGATATGGTAGCGTCATCATGATTTCATCGCAATATAACAATAGATGAAGTCACTACCACCGATAATGTCACTGATATATACTCGACCACGTCCTCATGGTGACGATCCTTATGGGTGAAAGCAGCATGGTCCCCACGCATCACCGGCGTGTCATAAGAGGCGATTAAAGGATACTCTCTTTCTTCTGCTAATGGTCTGTCACATTTCTGGCAGAATTCTTTCTCTCTTTACTGATATTCTCTTTTTTTTCTTTTCTCACTTCATCCTTCATTCTTCAAAGAAAGAATTTAAATTATTGAGTATTGAGTAGGTCCTTTATTTCTTTCATTAAAAGTAAAATCCTCGTGGAGACGTCATAAATTTCCGAGCATTACTGGCTGGTTAGTTAAAAATAAAAACTCACTTCATCCTTCATTCTTCAAAGAAAGAATTTAAATTATTGAGTATTGAGTAGGTCCCTTATTGCTTTCATTAAAGGTAAAATCCTCGTGGAAACGTCATAAATTTCCGAGCATTGGTTAGTTAAAAATAAAATCAATCCTCTAAAAGTTTATACAGTATATTACTTCTAATTATGTTTCAGTTATAGACGAAAGTAAATGCAAATGCATAAATCATAAATAACAATTTTGTTTTCATAATTTTCAATTTTTTTCTGAAATCTTCCACGTTATTTACTAGCTTCCGTGGTCATTTATAACTAGAAAATAATACAATGAGATATTTAATCAAGATTTGTGCAAATATTTTAAAGAATAATGAAGTACAATATTGACATGGTTACATTTGTTTATGTTAAAGAATTATTTTTAAAATAACTGAATATTCATTTTATCTGTTTGTTCATCTGCTTATCTACAAAATATATTGAAAACTTCATAGAGTATGTAAAAATAAAATCAATCCTCTAAAAGTTTATACAGTATATTACTTCTAATTATGTTTCAGTTATAGACGAAAGTAAATGCAAATGCATAAATCATAAATAACAATTTTGTTTTCATAATTTTCAATTTTTTTCTGAAATCTTCCACGTTATTTACTAGCTTCCGTGGTCATTTATAGCTAGAAAATAATACAATGAGATATTTAATCAAGATTTGTGCAAATATTTTAAAGAATAATGAAGTACAATATTGACATGGTTACATTTGTTTATGTTAAAGAATTATTTTTAAAATAACTGAATATTCATTTTATCTGTTTGTTCATCTGCTTATCTACAAAATATATTGAAAACTTCATACAGTATTGAAATTTTAAAGGATCGTTTCCTTATTATATTAGATACATGCCTATTAATTGAATGATACGAAGTGATCTCATCACAAAATGGCGACTATTCGAATCAATAATGGTGGTTGTTTGAAACATTAAAATGCTGTGATATCTTCGAATTGCATATGAGTGGCATTAGAGCCATTTAAATATATTTCACAATAATGTCTAATTATTATTTTTCTGCATTTCTGTTCTAGAAATATGTGAATAAAAATATGTTGCAACGAATTCAAATTTCAGACCATTGTTTCTTCTTATTCATAATATACGAAGAAATAGCGGTATGAAATTTGAATTCCTACGTGCTGCTGTTACAAAACTGTGTTGTTCAAAATTAAAAAAAAAAATAAAGTTATATATCTGAAAGTATTTATCAAATATAAAAGATATTGCAGTTATTTGAAAGGCGCTTTCATAAATTTGGCTGTACTGTACTATTAATTATCATCGATGAAGTATTGCTTAAATTTTTAAACTAATGCTTTGATCAGAATAAAATATGCTTTATAATTAGTTAAACATAATTAATGAATATATTTTCTAACTTTTAATTTTTCGTGAACTTATATATTCTCTTTACTCAACTATAATGAGTTGTTGTGACGTTGACATTTATATTCGATAAACAAAAAGTTATAGAAGAAATTTAGTCCATTTCTACAGTATTTTATCAATCTTTAGTTCTAAATATCTAAATACAGTAGTACTATTTTATGCATTAATTAGCTTAATCGATAAAAATAAATATATTATTGGAGTTCTCATAAAAAATATAAAAAAAAAAATATTTATTTTAGCTATTTACATTTAATAATTCCTATGAATATATATATATATATATATTTAATATTCATAGTATGCTATACATTTAGTATGCCTTTATCCAATTTAATAACCTCTTTCCAAAAATTAATTCTGTCATTTTCTTAATTTAATAAAGTTTATAAAATTTTTAAATGATTAAAAGACCATCACAGTCTGAAATGAGTTGAAGAGAATGAAATGTATCCTGAATTTACGAATATAATAATTTGTGATACAAATCATGAATATAATTTGAACTAAATTTAAATATTAAAAAGAATTCTTAATTTCCTAATAAAGTCATTCCTAATAAAAATCAATTTTAACATATGTCTAGTTAATAAAGTCGATATTATAAAACAAGTATGATTACTTGCATCTTTACAAACTATTAAAAAAAGTTTATACTGTAAAGCATTCTTAATTACAAATTTTCGATCTTAATTTTATTATTTATTTAGTTATATAATTATAAAATAAAATATTGCTACACATGTTAAATATGAATAACAAATAATTAAGCATGTGGCACTGTACTTATATATAGTTATCTTAAAAATATCAGATTATTCTCATTATTTTTATATTTAAAAATGTGATAAAGTACATTAATTCAATATTACTTTTTAAATATTAAAAATAAATTTGTAACTAAAGATATTTAATTCAAAAATCAAAGATTGAGATAAGATTTATGATCGATAAATTTATTTGAATTTTTTTTTGTAATTTTGAATTAAAGCATGTAAAGTATTAATATATTGTTTTTTCATAAACTAACTGTATAAATTTACTTCAAAATAAAAACTGATTTTAGTTTGAAGTAAAAATATAAATTGGATATTTTATTTTTAATTAACTATTGATGAATGGTTTTCTTATTTATAAAGTTGTATAAATCAATTAGTTGATTCATTTGTTACACCTTATGTAATTTATAAAAGTATCTGTTTAAAATTAGCATCTATTATTCATTAGCATTCTTTAAATGTTTTTGTTTTGAATAATTTTTGTTAGAAAGATGTTGGTTAATAATGAAATATAATTGTTTTTAATTTTATTATTTAATCAATAAAATTCTGCAATTTTTCAAATTAGGGAAATTTAAAATATTTAGTTTTTTTTTTTTTAAATTTAAAGAATTATCAGAAAGAAATGTTTTTAAAATATTTTTGTCTGAAAATTCCTCTTTTAAATGCATTAATATTTTTAATAATAATGTGCATTCAAATATATATTGTTTTCATGATATTATTAAAAAATTGCAAAAATTTAATTTTGGCAGTGTTAATTGTCAAGCATGAGTGAATAGAATAAGAGAAGAAATTCAGTAATAGTGGTTAGAGAATGACGCAAGATCAATTATGGCGGGAAATGACTGAATGCAAACAAAAATTAGCTGATTTGTTACTCTAACTAATATATCTATTATTCATTCTTTAATCATTGGATTTTGCATTATTTGTGTGAATAAATATGAGAGGTATTAGAAATTGTTAATTTATGGTAAATAATTTATTTACATTATATATTTTGTAAGCAAAAATAAATGTACATCTATGAAAAAAAGAAATATGGTCCATCTTGATAGGTATACTTTTTAATGTGCAGAATTTCAAAGAAATCATAAAAAAAATGCACTCTGACAAAATCAGGAGAAAAATATAGAAGGTGTCCTGTAAAGATTGCACAAACTCTGCAGAATGAGAATCCTTGTTCGGAGTGCAAAAAAGTGTCCAAACAACCATACCTCTATGACCCATATGTTTTGAGGAAAAAGAAAATGTATGATGTCACATCCAGTGCACGAAAAAAGAACTTTATTGGAAACATGAACAACTTTGGTACATGCATTTGACATTGTTTACATGAGAAAGTGCTCAAAATGAGCACTGTGCATGAGGCATGCTGTGTGAACTGTGAAATAGCTGACTAACACCATCCAATAGTATGGTATCTACAAAAGTGAACACAGCATGAAGGCGAGCAACTAAGTCTGTTTTTGTAGTAAGTGGAGTTTGATAACACCAATGCCTTCAAATGGCCCTATAGAAAGAAATCTAAAAGTGTCAGGTCTGGCAATTGTGGCAGCCACTCAACTACACCCCCGCATGCCCAAGCCAGTGATCTGAATATTCTGTATCCAACCATTCACATATAGGAGAGAGAGAATGTTGCTGTATCCATTTATCACATTGTGCCAATAACATGTAATTGTTTCATGTCTGTTATGCAAAACTTTATAAAACATTTCAAGTTTTATTTTCAATAAAATTCTTTTTCATTGCACCAGATATGACATCATATATTTTCTTTTGCGTTTTTCTCGAAACTTGTGGGTCATAGAAGTATGGTTCTTTGGACAGTTTTTTTGCATTCTGAGCGAGGATTCTTACTCTGCAGAGTTTGTGGTCTTTATGGGACACCGTGTATATAAATTGATGATAAGGCAACATATTATATTACTACTATTGACACATCACTGATGCCTATACTTCCAATATAAAATTTCCAACAATTTCATGTTGTCATATCACCATCAATGTATTAATTTAACATACCTTAAAAATACATTTTTAATAATAATTTTGGCTACTTGCTAGTCCTTGTCAGTTATGACACACTTTAAAATTTAAATACGAATTATAGAACATTGAATATTACAAAAATTTAAAATGCATTGCTATCATAACCATGGTAATTATGGTAATCATATTAATTAAACTTAAAATTTAAAAACCAAAGAGATAACAACATTATTAATATTATTTGCATTACAGTCCTATGTTATGTAAATAAAGTCTATAACAAATAACGCTTTACAAATTACATATATATAGTTTTTTTACCATTCTATATTCCTGAATTTTACAATTTTTTTACTGCAGTATTTCTTGCTACACTTATTGTCCATGGGTCAATTTTATTAATTATTTCTTTACGAATGAAATATATAATTATTATTACTAATATTAATTCTATTAGGATTGAAATATTGAATACATAACAGTATGATGCATATTTACAATTTATATCATGTTAAGATGATTATGATAGCTGCCTGCCAGTAATAAATTTATTAATAGCAGCATTAAAAGCTTACAGTACTGCCAGAATCTTAATAAAAATGACTATTTTCATATTTAAAATTGGAAAATGTTGTTTTAACATATTGCTGCCTGGCCAGGGTGAAGCTGGATCAAATTTAGGTCATTGCAATGGATTGGTGTTTTACAATGTTTTCTGATTTATTTGTTGTTTTACAAAATCTAGTCTGGCTACTTTTTGATTGAATATAAGTTTATCATTTTTTACTTAAAAACCAAGATTCATTTCACATAATGGAACAGAAATTAATCTTGTACTGTAATTCATTAATTTGTAATTGTCAAAAAAGCAGATATTGGTGATTTATTCTAAACTATAACAGCAAAAATGAATTTGGTAATTTAAAAAAATTTTTAAATATAACTATAGTTAATTATATTTATATTAAAAATATAACAAATCCTATATAATAAACAGATTAATATACAGTAAATGCAGATTAAATTTTACAATGATTTCAGGCATTTTAAAATATCTTATTATTTACTATTGTTTAAAAGAAAAATTTTTTTAAAGGAAAAAAATTATAAGAAATCAAATTTTTGATATTAGAGTGCAAAACTAACTTTAAACTATAATGATAGTGCAATATTTAATGAGAGGCCAATCTAAAAATTTCACAGGAAATTTGATAAATAGCTTTAAACAGAACTGTATGATATGATTTCAAATCAAATTATGCTGCTCCATTTATGAGTACAAATATTTACAGTCAAACCTGTTTTTATGTTTGAGTGGAAAGGGGCAATCAAACTTTAGCCACCAAGCTTACCATACAAAAGAAAAAAGAAAGATGTCATCGATAAATTCTGCTATTGATCAATGCAATTAATCTGGGTTCGATTCCCTGATCCAATAGTCTTATATATATATATATATGATATGATACATTCCATTTTTGTGTCTAATTCTTGTAGTGTTGTGTTCTAACAAGTATTATCCTCGACTTACAATGCTTTGATAACTCATCATAAGTCAAAAATGATTCATAATGATGATAATTTTATTAGTAATAATAGATAATGGAATTACTGAATCCATTAAGATGGTAAAATCGTATGGATTTGATCCTGGATCCTCATAGTTATAAAATTATTCCAGAATTGAACCCAGGCTCCAAGGTGTAAAATCATCTGGAATTAAACCCAGATCCCTCATGATGTAAGTGATTACTTTACATTTTTAATAAAACAAAAAAAGTATTTCTAACCAATATGCTATAAAAACAGACAAGGTTGAAATATCATAAAGGCCATCATAAGTATTAAGAATACAGACTCAGGCAACAGGCTATTTTCAGTTCAGAATTTATTGTTTAAATAGTTCAAAATGTTTACAAAACACCTGCACTCAACATGGTTGATCCTTTCTCTTTAAAACTTCTCGTGCTTTTTCTTTTCGAGCAGTGTTGCCAAGCAGCTTCTTGTAGAGGGGGGGCTTTTAATTCCAAAAAACAAAAAAGGGATCAGAAATTCTACAAACAATAAAACTAACATTAAGTTCAATGAGACTGCACTAAACACAAACTAAAAATAATAATACTCAAAAGCTCTTTATCTTTTGACTGCTAAAGGGCTTTTGAGTATTATTATAAAACTAACAGCTTGCCAAAAGTTATATGAACTGCCTATAACACTATTTTAATAACCAATATAGAGCACTATTGGCAGTAGTGACTTCAAAACTATTTATTTTACAAAAACGAAGTACTTTTGGTCTATCTACTAGACCATCTTCAGCGTAACATTAACTTATAATAAATAACGTTGAAGATGGTCTAGTAGATAGACTAACATAAGTTAATGTAACGCTGAACATAGTCTAGTAGATAGACCGAAAGTACTTTGTTTTTGTAAAATAAATAGTTTTGAAGTCACTACTACCAATAGTGTATATTTGTTATTAACAGCTTGCCACTCATCCTCCCAACTTTTGCATCAAAGTGCAAAATTTCGAAACAGGTATCGAATTCTCCATTCACTAACACTAACACAGATTGACAATCTAGGAAAATGGAATTAATCATAAAACTTAGCTTAACTAGAGCCCAGACTTTCCAGCTGTCACTTTGTCTCTAACTGAGAGTTTTCCCTGTGGGAGCACAACATTGGCATCAATCTTAGGAACAGTCTCTCCTTCAGTCCAGACTAGCTTTAGGCCCATTTGGGTGATTATCTTCAAGGATAAAGATATTGGAAAGGCTGCTCCAACTCACCCTTCAAAAACTCTTGCCACCTTTCTCAGCCTCAGTCCAATTGACAGTAATGTTCATCCTCAATCAGTACAATATCTCCAATCAATAGTGGACTGCTCCAAGGTTCTCACCCTCTTTGTCCCAATAGGCTAAATATTCCTTCCAGAATTGACTACATAGCATATGTTGAAGATTGCAGGTGCCTTGAATAGTTGCTCAAGAAGTTTGAGTCTACCTGATCCAATACAGTAACCCTGACCTCAGTTATATCTTGCAGAAACATGGATGGAGTGAGCAGTCACAGATTATCAGAGTTCTCCAAGAGATAGATAAGGGAATTCTTTTGGGGATTAAGAATGACTGGACTAAGGAATCAGATTGGGTCAAATATTCACTGGGTCAGCATTAAGAGTTGGCGTCTGGTAAATCTCTGTCCTTTGCTTAGATGAGGCTATTAAACACACCTCAGTGTGTCCGACTCTCTATTCCACCAAAGACCGAGCATATTGGTAGTATTTCCTTTTCCATTGTAGCCATGAACACGAAGATTGGTCTCCCATCTTCTGAGGTCAAAATGGCCAAGACTCATTATCTCTGTGGCTTCTGATTGAAAAATCTTATGATGATCAGTTGTGTCCACATTTGTAACTTATGAATTTTGTAAATTTTTAGCCATAGTGCATAATTTATTGGTGATCTTCTTCACACAATAGTTGAGTGTTCTCCCAGCAGGAAGAGCTTGGGGCGAGGCCAAACACCACTCAACGATGTCAATAGACAATCAGCTCTCTTGTGGAGTGATCTCTCTGCCACAGGAAATGCAAATATTTCCTATATTCTCTATCTCTCCATTTTAAATATCTGTTATGATGGCAAACAGCTTACCTCTAAATCTATGAACGATAGAAGGAACGAGATCTATGATGTTGGATCTGACATTTAGGCAAGGTGAACCAATGCCTAAAACCCAACATCATAGGCCTCACCATGGTTGTAAGATTGGAATCCTTGAATACTGACTGGTGCAGAAGATAGTTTGTCCCTCAAGTTCAATCACCTCTTTCACTTCAATAATGTTATCTCATTTCCATTCTTTAAGAACTTGTTGATACTCATACAGCCAAATTTATTGAACTAATTTCCTGGTTGTGGAGTCCAGCCCAACCTCCACTGTGTCTGTTGCTTAATAAGTTACAATTGATTCTCCCTCTAAGAGAAGTCTACTTCGCAACATCTGTCGAATGAACTCTATTAGTCCTCTCAAAGCATTCCATTACCTTAATATCCTTTTCTTTAGTCATTTGAGTCTGAAAAGAATTCCAAATGCCGATTGCCTCCAATGACCATAGACTGGTGTAAGAGAGGTTGAGGAAACTAAACACTGAAGTTGTGTTGTTCCTTGGACACTCTCTCATTCATTATCGTCCACTTAAGCTTGGTTGTAATAGCTATCAGTCCTGCTTCCAAATGTATTATACGTGCAGTTAGAATTTCATTAAGTATGTCTGCTCTCAGCAGGACTGCAACATCTCTTGGGCCATCCCCACATCTGATAATTCTATGCCCTCTCATTTGCATGACAACTGAAAAGACATCTTTGTGCCTCCAGAAGAATACTTCAAATAATTTTCTGGCTGAGAAGTGGGAAACGCCCTTCAAAATCAATTCCTAGGCTTCATAGAGCTAAACTATGAATTTTGGATGGGTGATCGGTTTCAATTCTATTCCTCTGAACACAGTGTGTTGTAGCTGTTCGATGTCCACCAGTTTAAGGTTCATTTCATGGGCACATAGCATCATAATATATGACAGGTGAGAGTCTATATTATAGAAAGCTCTCACAATCCCATTGACTAAACAGATGCAAAGGGATTGCAGAATCACTGTGAGTTTTCTATTCCATTAGATTGAGAATCATCACCTTTCAGAGCAATTGTTACTGTTGTCTCGAAAGACAACAGTAACAATAGCTCTGAAAGCTATTGTTACTGTTGAACTCAAAAATGAATCCAGTTCAACCAGCTTTCTATCTTCAATCTTATTGACTCCAGACACAATGATTTTATATCTTCAAGAGCACATAAAACAGGTTATCAGGGTCTTACAACAACTAGCACTAGTGATTGTATTTCAAACAGAATAGGCAACAGTTCTCCATCATTTTCTTTTGTCTATTTTCCAGAGCCATTTTGCACATAATGTTGCATTCTTGACTCAGGTGTACCCCCTTTTGCAAAATATGCACTGAGAGGTGTTTCTGTTGGCTTGGATCATCTTCGATACTTAGATCAATTCCTTGAAGGAGCCAGGAAATTGGAAGCTAGATCAACTTCTTCAAGCTTGTGGAAGCCCAGCCTCTGACAGAGAGCTGTAAGGTTTACTCGATATTGGAAACCATTCTCAGTCAAACTAGCCTTCATTTAAAGCATACACCATTTCCTCCCAATCGACCCAAACTATTTTGTGATATCTCTACCAATACAGTCAGGCCTTTTGTCCTGCAACCCTTTCAAAGGCAGGTTTTTGATCAACTCCATAAAGTATTCTATTTGTGCAAACGAGTGACTACTGATCTTTCAACATTTCTTGTGGTCCTCTATTAACAAAGACTGCACCTTATGGCATAATTCTTGCATCCTTTGCCAGAAAAGGAAGATCTAATGACGAATGCTCCACTCTTGGCTAATTTTCAACTGACAAGTAAACATTTTATATATGTCCATTTCAACATTGTTGGATCTTTACCTCCAAAAAAATTTTTGATACTGTCTTGCTTAAGTTGATAGTTTACCTGCTGGTCTAAAGTCATTGTGTTCATAGACCAGTCTATACTTTGTTGGTTAGGCATTTTTCTCAGGTTGGATATCATGATTCGTCATCCTCGAATACACAACTAAAATTGATTACTTACAAGTAAACATACACAACTAAATTTTCAAAAGGACACTCTCTCAATTCTCAAGTACACAACTAAATTTTGAAAAGGAGTGGAAGTGGTCACTTAAAAGATCCACCTTTTCACTCCTTTTCAAAATTTCTGGGATTTGAGCATATATGCACCATGGCCTTCAATCGTAAAGCAAATGCCATGGTTCAGAGATTTCACTGATAACTCAAAGCTGCAATTCATGCCATCAGACTAAGTATTGGATCAAAATCTTCCTGACCATCCTCCTTGGCTTCTGATCTTCCCTCAAAGAAGATATTGGAGCTTCTCCATGAAGATATTGGCTATGCCCATCACTGAACTTGTCTATGGTTCCATCTTACGTCATCCTGACGAATACTTTCAATCTTCTGGCAATGTTATATGTGAGCTTCTCCATGAAGATATTGGCTATGCCCATCACTGAACTTGTCTATGGTTCCATCTTACATCATCCTGACGAATACTTTCAATCTTCTGGCAATGTTATATGAACATCATACCTTTCCCTCCTCTGAGATAAAATACAGCACATCCATCTAATCACTGCTTCAACTCATTGCACTTCTTCCACTTCATGGTAATTCTTCCACCTTCATCCACAAGAACTTATTCAACTGTATGCATATCTTTCTCCATGTGGACAGCATCTCATATTGTGTTCTTGACATAATCTAATGATTTTCCTCTGCTCCACCTGTATAAGTACTACAGTTTAGAAACATAGTTTAATCTTTGCCCTTTTGTGCACAGTTGATGAAAACAGCTAATGATTTTCCTCTGCTCCACCTGTATAAGTACTACAGTTTAGAAACATAGTTTAATCCTTGCCCTTTTGTGCACTGGTTGATGAAAACAAGTCAACACCAAGTGATCCACAGGAGATATGAATATCTCCCTTGAATAACAGTAACTGTTACAACCGTGTTGTGGTGGTGAGCACAACAGAAACATCTTACCCTAGAAGGAACAAGGTGACTAGAGTCTGAGTTCTGTCCTCAGATACAGGTCATTCCCAGCAAAAGGGTCTGGGAATGAATGGCTACATAGCCCCCTCTCCAAAAGGAAGTCACATAGGTCTAATAGACAAACTGTCAGCTCAGATCAAGCCAACAGTATGTCTATTTTATCCATCAATTCCCTTAGTTTCATCTGATTTCCCTTGCTTGCTACTAAGCTACACAGTACTTTGCTCGTCTCTTGTGACCAGTCAACAGAACTGGTGTCCTGCTGGAAGAATTTAGTATAGGAACAGTTTAGTATGCAGTGAAATGCATTACCACACTGTACACCACAGGAGTAGCAACCACTAACCCTCCTCTTGATGATGGAGAAATAAATTTTGGCACTTCATTGAATGTGATCAGATTGCTGCAAAACTGACTAATTTGCAGCTAGCCTAACAAAGAAATATAAAAGTATATAAATGACTTAACAATGGATTTGGTTTGAACCTTGCCATCATAAGTTGGAATGATCTGAAGTTGTAAATGCCCAAAATTTATGTATTTCTCACAACTAATGTTTACTTTAACACTACACATTATCACTTTGCTAATAAAGACAAAACTGCTTATTATCTATCGTAGAAAGTTCTTAAGAATCCAAAGCACAAGTAGCAGTGACTATACTAATTGAATAAAAAGTATTTTACTCACTGCTACTTGTGCTTTGGATTCTTAAGAACTTTCTACTACACATTATCTTAATAAACATAAAGAACACAAATCTACAAGAACCAGAAACAAAAAAGGATGCTTTCCATATATCAGATCATTGGGTCAGGGACTCAAACCCATGGACTGCATTGATCAATTACAGAATTTACTGATTATATTCTACTTATGACATTAATTTACATCACTGTCATAAGTAGAAATGATTGTAAATTGAAAACGACCTTTAAATTCAAGAAAAATGGCCCTATTGCTAACTAACTGAAAAACTGACACTGTTATTTATCTAAAATATCACTGCTTGGTAAAAAGTCAGCTTATCACCTGGAATATTTTAGTTTATTTTAGTTTTATAGCTCAGACCTAAACTCCTCCAGATTTCTACTGGAGGAGTTTAGGTCTGAGCTGATGAATTCTATCCATCACTTTATGAATGGCTCATCATGCAGTGATCAGAGAAACTGAGTGAAAATTCATTGCCTTTCAGTTTTATCCAGAAGACCTGGGATTGAATCTAGATTCCACTTCTTGAAAACTTTACATGAAAGTTCTTGGTATAAAACAAGCTAGATGATGATATTGGCACTCTTTAAATTCCTCTATGTTTAACAAGGAATACTTTTTTCTAACTTTTGAAACATTCTCTCGTAAATTTCTTGTAAAATTCGAGTAAAAGCTAGTAAATTAAATTTTGGTACAATTTATATTTGATTATAAAATTGAGATTTTGCAAACCAAGGTTTACTTATATTTAGTTTTCAATTAGTACATTGATATTGTAAGTAATCAGTATGAATTAACTGATACAGGTACATCTGAATCATCTAAAACAGCACTACTCAAACTTTTTCATTTGGCAACCTCTTTTACCTGAGCAAA
Organism: Olivierus martensii; assembly: GCA_000484575.1. Taxonomy (NCBI): domain Eukaryota; kingdom Metazoa; phylum Arthropoda; class Arachnida; order Scorpiones; family Buthidae; genus Olivierus; species Olivierus martensii. The sequence goes on along the minus strand of AYEL01085248.1, from coordinate 11,456 downwards.
TATTTTCGCAACCCTGGGTATAGAGGTATATGAACTAGGAATACGAATTAAAACATTTGCTAAAATTTCTGCGACCCCCAAATTTAGTTATGCAACCCCATATGGGGTCACGACCCGCACTTTGAGAGGTACTGATCTAAAAGAATCATAATTATCATTTTCCATTTAAATCTTTCGCCAATTGAAGATACTCATTAATGAATTCTCTTGAGGGATCAAACCACGCATCCATTTTGGCATCTACAAATCTAATTGTCCTTACAATATTAATGACATCATTCATCGAACTGGAAAGTTCAATTTCAGGATCAGTCATGAAATATCAGTTCCATCATTTCAAAATCAAAACCATATGAAATTAATTCCATCAAACTAAATCTTTTTCCAAACTTGCTACATGTAAAATTTCTGTCTATGCATTTCTCATGTTGTCAATCACTTCCTTGATGTTATAATTCTTCAAAAAATTTTTCACAAAATTAATCTTTGCCATCTATATATCCTTAACCATTTGAGCAAATGTCCTCTATTGTAGTGCTTCTCAAACTATTTGATATACAGGTAGGCCTTGATTAATGCAAGTTTGAATAATGCAATATTTGATTAGTGCGACTTACAAAAATGATACTGTTTTTCAGTTAGTGTGAGCAAATATTCGCGACTTATAAAATTGATACCATTTTTCAGTTAGTGCGAGCAAATATTTGATTAATGCGGTAGGCCTCAATTAGTGCGAGTTCGAATAATGCAATATTCAATTAGTGCAAGGCCTCGATTAGTGCGAGTTCCAATAATGCGATTTCGATTAGTGCGACTTTCGCAAAAATACAGGTAGGCCTCGATTAGTGCTACTTATAAAAATGATTCAAAGGCCGGGAAATCAGAAACACTAAGTGTAAACTTATAAAAATGATACCTTTTTTTCAGTTAGTGCGAGCAAATATTCGATTAATGCGAGTTGTAAGCAAAGACCAGTTTTACTAACAAAGCTCCGTCCCCTTTTATAATGTCAATTAACAAATTACTTTTCGGTTAGAAAAAACCAGATCCATGCTACTGGGGAAGAGCAAAGGATGATCCGAAGTAGCCAAGCCGAGAATGATGCAAGAGAGGCAAACCCACCTGGAGACCTGACCAAGAATTTTTTTTCTTAGGTTTCATGAACTGGCAAATTTTTTCCCATTTTCCACAGGCCAGAATAAGATTTCTAACTTGCTTCAAGAAAATAAGGTATAGACATACTTTTTTCATTTCATACTTCCTGACATCATGGTAAGGACTTGCTTCAAGAAAATAAGGTATAGACATACTTTTTTCATTTCATACTTCCTGACATCATCCACTAAGTGTATTACTGTACAGTAGGTCCCTGACTTACATGGTTAATTTGTCCAAAAATTTCCATATGAATTGAAAATTGCATAAGTCCAATAATGTTTACAATAATATAAACAATTGCATGCACTTGCAAATGGAATGGCCAAATGAAATTTATGAGCATACTTTAAACATAAATAAAAAAATTTATGACCATAAGTGATTTTTGTGTAAAAACTAAATTGTTTAATGAAATTTTATTAGCATTTTATAGAAATTCAATAAAAATAAAAAGATACTTTGTGTATCTCTAAAACCACATAAGTCAGGGATCATATAATCTTTTGTTGGCATAATGCCTATGAAATGTAAAGTTATAGCATAGAAATGCTATACTTCTGAAAATATGGCAACTTGCTGCAAACTGGCAACTGGTGGCTTTCAAACCACAAGGGGTTCCACAAACCACTATTTTGAGAAGAACTACTGCAGAGGATATAATTTCAGAAATTGCAATGACAAATATCTGATCAGCCAGCTGGATAGACATGTGAGAGTGCTGTACTTCCATCCTAAAATCTGAATTCAATTATAAATCTCATATCACCATTTCTTTTCAGGAAATAGATAAGACTTATTGAAATACTATCTTCCATGAGTGATCAATCCTACTACAGATATGGATGATCCATGATGGACTTCCCCCTCAACCCACTTCTGGCTCAATGTGCTGAGGAGGTGGCAACATACGACTCACCATTTGGGGAGGTTGTGAGGCGAAGTGATGTGGGTTGGGGAAAGCAATGATGAACTACCCTGTAAAAACCTCACCTCGAAATTCTATGGATCAAAACCAAAGTGTTATCGATATGGTGTTGGATGGTGGGCCCCCCTGGGATGGACAACATCAACCACGCTACTGGGGAAGAGCAAAGGATGATCTGAAGTAGCCAAGCCGAGAATGACGCAAGAGGGGCAAACCCACCTGGAGGCCCGATTGCTGATGTGGTCACTGGCAAAAAATTCCTGAACTGAAAAAGGTTTTATTTACAATAGGAACATGGAATGTTAGAGGCCTGAACATAGGGAAATTGGAGATCATCAAGTGCAAGATGACAAGGACAGGCCTGAACTTACTGGGAATAAGCGAGCTCCACTGAATGGGTTTGGGAGACCTCAAGTCAGATGATTACACAGTTCACTTCTCAGGAAACGACCACAATAGAAGACGTGGAGTAGCCTTCGTGGCTAACAAAAGATTGGCAAAGTATATAGAGAACGCAAGGTGCATCAGTGACCGGATTATGACTATTCGCCTCAGGGGAAAACCTTTGGGCGTAGACTTCAAGTCAGATGATTACACAGTTCACTTCTCGGGAAACGATCACAATAGAAGACGTGGAGTAGCCTTCGTGGCTAAGATTGGCAAAGTATATAGAGAACGCAAGGTGCATCAGTGACCGGATTATGACTATTCGCCTCAGGGGAAAACCCCTGGATGTAACCATCATCCAAGTCTACACCCCAACAGCAGATGCAGACAAACAGGACATCGTTGATTTCTACACGGCTATTCATAATGCTTTTGACCAGACCCGCATCATGGGCGATTTCAATGCCAAAGTCGGCGATGGAGAGGATGGACAGTGGTTGGGAGACATGGGTTGGGCGATCGGAACGATGCTGGGCGATCGGAACGATGGGTTGGGCGATCGGAACGAAGCTTGTTCTCCTGGCAGAATTGCACCAGGCGGTTCAGAATGCATTTGACCAGACCCCCAAAAAGGACATCATTTACATCATGGCGATTTCAATGCGAAAGTTGGCGATGGAGAGGATGGACAGGTGGTTGGGAAACATGGGTTGGGCGCAGAATGCATTTGACCAGACCCCCAAAAAGGACATCATTTACATCATGGCGATTTCAATGCCAAAGTTGGCGATGGAGAGGATGGACATGTGGTTGGGAAACATGGGTTGGGCAGGCGATTTCAATGCGAAAGTTGGCGATGGAGAGGATGGACAGGTGGTTGGGAAACATGGGTTGGGCGATCAGAATGATGCTGGGGACCGCCTGATGCAATTCTACCAGGAGAACAAGCTTAGGATTACCAACACCTTCTTCAAGCAACATAAATGCCGCCTGTATACCTGGACTTCGCCCAATGGCCAACGCCGCAACCAGATTGATTACATCCTATGCCAGCAGAGGTGGAGGGGCTCCATAACAGCAGCCAAGACCCTCCCAGTGCAGATTGTGGGTCCGATCACCAACTACTCATAGCCAGGATCAAGATTCGGTTGTGCAAAGTCAAGAAGACAATGGTAGCTAAGAAGTTTGACATCAGCAGAATCCAACCCAGCACACGATTGAGGTGAGGAACAGGTTCAAAGCGCTCAGATTAGCTCCATAACAGCAGCCAAGACCCTCCCAGGTGCAGACTGTGGGTCCGATCACCAACTACTTATTGCAAGTATCAAAATTCTGTTGTGCAAAGTCATGAAGACAGTGGTAGCTAAGAAGTTTGACGTCAGCAGAATCCCAACCCAGTACACGATTGAGGTGAGGAACAGGTTCGAAGCGCTCAGATTGGACGGTGAACAAACCGAAGAATTCTGGGCAATGATCAAAGGGACTATCATAGAGACTGTTCTTCGATATATATTAAAAAAAAAATCTATTTTATAAAATTAAAATAAGTAATAAATTATTCTGAAGAAATATTTAAGTAAGAAAACGGTTGAGATTTTTATAAATAAAAACAATTATTCATATCAGATTAATTTATAATCATACCTAATTATTCATTCACAGCAATATTGAACATCTCGAGTAACAACTCATCAAATTTTAAACGAAGTAAAGAGGGATAAAGTTTCAAAATTACTGCAAACTCATTAATATAATTAATAATTTATGTAGTATAATAATTTGGATTAATATTATAAATTGTCTTTTAAGTAAAATTAAGTATTTTCACGAAATATATAACTTTTAAAAGTTGCTCTAAAAGTTTTTTTTCTAAAGTAATAATTTATATCATTAAATTCATTACTTTCTGTAAAAATATATCATAAATTAAAATAAACTTAACCATTAATTATTTCCATTTAGAAGATATTTTTTATATTAAATGACGTCACAGATTTAAATTTTATTATTTATATTATACATAAATGCATATTTTAATCAATGTTTGAGTTATAACAATTGTGTCATCAAATAAAACATAACTAAAGTATTTTTCGAACTTGAAAAGTTATACATGTATAAAAATGCAGTCACAGATTTAAATTTTATTATTTATATTATACATAAATGCATATTTTAATCAATGTTTATGAATTATAACAGTTGTGTCATCAAATAAAACATAAGTATTTTTCGAACTTGAGAAGTTATACATGTATAAAAATGCTGTTTATTAACATTATAGTAGATAAAATATATGCAATTTAATCAGAAATTCAATCTAGGAATATTGATCAAACAGATTTGTATACTGGAAAAATAAATAAAAGAAGAAAAGCATTACTATAAAAATATAAGAAGGTAATCTCCTTTCAGTCAGAATAATAACCAAATATAGTATCACTGATACAAAATTAAATGAATTTCTCAATAACGCTTTATAAAATGTTAAAAGTCAGAATGTGATGATGGTACAGATCTGTTACTTTTTTTATTTCGTTTATGGAATCGAAACAATTTTGACACAAACCGCTTCTGGATATATATAGACACTCATTATTAGAACCAATGTTTGTCGATACTGATGGTTTGTATAGGAACCTATCATCAGTATCAACATACTTGGCACTTGTAAACATTTGCTACAGAAAATACAGTAAGTTCAGTTCTTTATTAAAGCAACTTGATTAATGTTTCAATACCAACATATTACTCGAAGAAATAATAATAAAACATTAATTTTTTCTTCTAATTTACAATTTTAGACATTCTAAATTAGAATTAAATATATTAAAACTCATACATTTTTAATATTAAAAAATTATTATGGACGGCGCAAAATTTTTCTCTAACAATTAAGAAATCAATAAGTTAAAAAGTAACGTATTTACATGAATTTTTCATTAGTAAAAATTTTTAAACAATGCTTAGAATTTTAATTAAAAGAATTTTTAAAATAAATTAAAAATTCAACTAATTAAAAAATATATATTTGTATATATATTTGTAAAAAAAAAAATCGTAAATCAAAAGAATGTAAATATAGTATTTAAATGAATTCCAGTTATTGACTGTTTAGTAAACAGATTTTTTTTTCTTTATTTATATCATTAAATTTGATTAAAAATTTTAAAAATATCCGAATTATGTGTTATATTCACTGAAGAAACTGAATACTGTATATACACTTATTAAAACAGATTTAAAGATTTCAATGAAACAGAAATAATTTTTATTTTTATATTAAAAATTAAATATTGACATAAATTCTTTTGAAAAAACTGGAAAAAAAGCAGCTGAATATTTTTCATTAAACAGCAAAAGTCGTTATTAAAAAAAATAATAAGTATAGGTATATATTAATTTTATAAATGAATTTAGGAAGTGAGTGAGTTTAAATATTGATTAGCTTTCGATGATTACCAGAAATAAATTATAATTTCCTGTGTCTTCACAGAAATTAATTTTTTAATATTGATTTTACTCTATTCATAGTTTACTTAAAGTAATTTAAAAAGAAAGAAACATAAAAAAAAAATTGAAGGGAAAAAAATCGCAGAAATTTAAACGTTAAATCGTTTTTTTATGACGAAAATAATGGAAATTTTCACATCTCTTATGGTTAATAAAAAATCAGCAAACTTTTGTACTTTAAAAATTGATACACGAATTGATAAACAATGATTGCTGTAAAGAATTAATAATAATAACTAAAATTTAATTAGATTTATACCTTCCACGATTTTCAAATTAAATTATTGTAAATAATCAGATTTGCTTATTAAATTTTGTTCCTATTAACTATTATATTTTAATGTTTGTTTATAAATTTCGTTGTGGGAAAATATTTTTAAAATATATAACATTAATGGAGTAATTTATACAAAATTAAAATATTCGTTTTTTTTTGTTTAAAATGATAGATAAACTGCATTACTTATGCACCTTTCAGAGAAAATGCAATGGTCAGGACAACTAACATTTTTAGAGCCCTTTCAAATTTTAAAATAAAACTATGGACAAAAAAATAAGAACAATGTTATTTAATAGTTAGTCCACAGAGAGGACAACTAACATTTTTAGAGCCCTTTCAAATTTTAAAATAAAACTATGGACAAAAAAAATAAGAACAATGTTATTTAATAGTTAGTCCACAGAAACAGACAAAATTGACAAATATATAATAGTAAAAATCCCTTAAAATCGTGAGGACCTGATCAGCCACCTCTCTGGATATGTACTGCTTATACGAATAAATTCCTGATGGTTCTGTTACCAAAATATATTTAAAAATAAGGCATGAAATGCCTTAATTAATTACATTATTGTTGTAATTTATGTTCGCAGATACGAAATATTATAATACTTTAATTGGGAACATATTTTCGGTTTTGATCTACGTAATAAGGATCTAGTTCTTGCATTACACGTTAAGGAAACTTTCAATCTGATCGAATCGAAAAATGTATTAATGAATTTATTATTTTTCAATTCGATAAATTTTATTTATTAGAGAACACAAAAGTTCGAATTGTTTCATTTAACTTGGAATTGACACACAACGACAGAAAGCGTGTAAAAATGAATGCAATTCTTTATAATGACAAACTAAATTTAATTTGCTATCGCATTCTCATCATCATTATTCCTTTTGTAATTTGGCAATTGGCAAGAACAAGTTTTCACTTTCTACGTAAATTCTCCAATTACATTTTATCCTTTTCTACACGAGATTCTATTTTAAACAGTTAATAAATTCTTTTCGGTATCACTCGATGTTAATCACAATATTACATCTTTTAAAAGTTTTAAACATTCTTCTTCTTCCTCCTTATCTTTTTTTTTTTATTTTTTTTTTCTTTCAAATAAAAAATAAGGCATGAAATGCCTTAATTAATTACATTATTGTTGTAATTTATGTTCGCAGATATGAAATATTATAATACCTTAGAATGTTTAGCATCTATTTAATTACATTAAGTGTTTAATTTTTACTATATTTTCAAGATTATAAATTAAGCTTTTAAACTTTCTCCCTGGAAAATACTATATAAGATTCTTTTGTATCTTATGATCCACAAATGTATTAATATGGCTTTCAAAGGAATGAGATTCATATGAAAAAATAATGATGGTTATGACATGATGAATCTTTGGAAGAAGAGAAAATAAGCTTTATTTTGGATGTATTATATTCCATTCACTTTACTAATAAAAATCTAATTTTTATTATTAATTATTGTAATTTTTTGAAAAAAATTTAAACAATAGCAATTATAAATAATTGTAAAATTGTCAGATAAATAAATAATAGTAATGATGATTGTGTTTTAGTAATGATTTAGGATATTCTAACCAATAGAAATTTTATACTGTATTGTCTTTTTAAGCCATTTTTTTTAAAATAAAAGATTGTCTAGATATATATATGTATTCACTTTTTCTGTTTATCAACAAAATATATATGAGAAGCAAACATCAGAAAGTATTCAGAATTTAGATGATTTCATATTATAAATCTATTCATTTTGAGTATATTGAATAATACCATTACAAGATATCATTCTTATTTTGAACAGCTGCTGTCTGACTATCTGAAACATTTAAAAGAAAATATCTTTGAAACAACTTGTTACATATGAATGACATTATAGTCATACAAAAGAATTGTAGATATATTTTATAACAATAGCATTATATAATTTTATTCATCTCCGAGGTTGCCCAAAAAATATCTCAAGCAAAATATTGCAGAGCATCCAAACAAGAAAAAGCATTACTTTTTATCCAAGCTATAAAATATTAATTTTTATAATCATTTAAATATATTATAATTATGATTGCATTATTAAACATAATTTCATTTACTCAGACAATTAAATTTTTTAGTTATATGTATATAGTAATTCTTTGACAGTTGAATATATTACATTTATTATATTTATATATAAAATTTGCATCAAACACAGAATAATTTGCATACATAAAAAAAGAGACAAAAAGAAATTAAAATATAAGCATATCACTTTGAATAACTAACAAATACAATTACTAATAAATTACTTTATATACATAAAAATATAATCTACTTAATTCAGTTTAATAACATTCCTTAGCTGAATGTTTATTTTGGAATAAAAATAATTATTTTAATAATAATAATTACTTTAGTATTAATATATATATATGAAGATTATTCTTGGATGAGATGAACATTAATGGCAGTGATATAATTATCAAGAAATTGATAATTCATAAATTATATTACAGAAGTTTATAATAACTAAGTACTTTAAAATGAAGCAAACTATTTATTTAAATATTGAAATTAAAAATTATCAATGCAGTGAATAATACCATCTGTTGCAAGCATGTCAGACTCAATTACATGAGCATCATTTACCATCAATTCACCCTTCTCTTTATGTACATGGACTGTCTGAAATTCTGTTTTTATATCATACATTAGCTGGGATTTGAATGATCCTGTTGAATACATGTTGTCAACTACGTGATTTTGAATTACCTAAAAAATTTTATTTAAATATAATTAATTAACTTTTAAAATTTATATAAATTTCAAATATAATAAGATTATTTTTATATTTTAAACAGAATATATTTTTTGATGAGGATAAACTATAGCTAATCTTTTACAAGGTCGTGTCTTTAGTAATATAATTAATATTTGAAATCAGATCCATGACTATGCTTCTTGGAATGAAAGATTTAAATTAAATTTGCTTAAAAAATATAAAGACTAATTATATTAAAATACTTTTTTTATTTTTAGTATCAGTTTGCTTACTAACTAATTCTAAATTCAAATTTTAAAGATTCATAATTCATTTATTTATTTGATTTAGAACATTAAAAATTTTAAAACTTACTTTTTTCAAACTTCTTTTGTTCCTCATTAATGATCTCAATTTATCTTTTTGCATTTTATGAAATGCTTTGTTAATAGGTGCAAAAAGTGTAAAACTAGTGTCAGTTTTAGATTCCATACTCATAAAATTTGGATCATCTCTTCTCACTCGATGAATTGCATCTGCAAACATACTGATAAATAATGCGTCATTAGAAATTATTGTAATTGTTAAAAAAAATTATTTTTAATTATTTTATGTTTACCTAAAATCACCTTTAGTTTCCACAACTTCTAATATACTAGTACTAGGTTGACTTAAAACCCTGTCTACAATATGAAGAATGCCATTTTCTCCTTCTATATCAGGCTTTTTAACAATAGCAGATTCTATTCCTATAGCCTATAAATAAATTCAACAACATATTAAAAATAAATTATACATTATTATTTACATATAAATATTATTTTTAATCTGATTCACAATTGTTGTATAAAATTTATTATCCAAAATTAAATTTTCGATATAAAAATAAAACATAGAAAGTACATTCAAAAATTTTCAAGTGTAAAGAATGCCCAGAATAAATGCATCAGGCTTTTATTTTTGCTTAATATTCTTTTAATAAAGTTTTTCTAAAGATAATTTATATCATATTTGAATTGAATTTTCAGAATATCAAATCAAAATTCAGATGTATAAAATATAACTTAAACTTTCTTTATAACTGCATAATTTGTTAAAAACAAGAACTTCAAATACCATAATTTCCAAAATAAGAACAACAAAACATAAGAACTCTGAATGCCATGACTTCCAAATGACATAACTTGTTAAAAATAAGACATTGAAAACTAAATGGAGTTCCAAAGTCTTATTTTTAACAAGTTATGGCATTTGGAAAAAATGTGCTTCCTCATCAGTGTAACTTTCTTGTTATTAATTACTTGCCTATAAACAAACTACATCAATGAATAAATGTGTCTAGATGTCACTTTTCCTAAACTAAGGGACTTTTAAACTCAAATTTTTAATTTAGTCTAAATATATTAGAGAACAATTTTTTCATAAAGTTCCTTATAAATTAAATTTTAAAATATACAAAAAAATTTATAGTTTTAAAAATCTCTATATTATAATTTAATATTCTGAAATTTCGGCTGAACTACAAAGTAATAATTGTTTAATATTTAAAAAAAAATATTTTATTAAAGTAAAGATTGAATTTATGTTGAATACCTAGATAGTACAATAAGTACTACATTATTGAAAAGTTCCATTTACAATTTATTACTAAGTGCATCATTTTTTATTTTTACAAATACAAATATAGGGAATGCTCATAGTTTAAATAGCAGTTGCAAACTGGCAAGTCTGACTAGCATTATCTAATTCTTATTTTTGAGTGGCATGTGGAGTTTGTCTCTCGATTCCAGATGTAATTTTAAATTCAGAAGAGATTATTTTAAAAGTTATCTTCAATAAAATAATAGTCATAAATAAAAGCTTTTATGATTGAGCTGTCATAAATTAAGAAGTGTCTGAATTATTCTATTAGAATAACATGGAAGACAGTGAGTTGATTATAAATGCAATCGACATCATTGAAATACCTGTACTATATAGAAAACTTGAAAAAAATGTAGTTAAACTTAAATTCCCATAATAATATGTGATATGGATATATAAGTGTTTCTGAAAAGTCTGACCAAATTTAAATATCAGATGTTATTCATCAAAACAAAGCAAACAGTGTATCAATAAAAGCAAAGCATATAAGCATGAGTCCAGATATAAAAAATTTTCAATTTTTAATTCCCTGCATATAAACTGAACCACCACCTTCAAAAATTTTTTTGGAAAAAATTACTTGGCTTATATATGAGTACATTTAATATTTTAAAAATCATAAATTTAAAAAAACTTGTTTTTTTAATATATACAGGTAGGCCTCGATTAGCGCGAATAATTGGTTCCACGAATTTCTCGCGCTAATCGAATTCGCACTAATCGAAGTATTAACTCTATGGAAAATATGGTAATTGGTTCTTGCTTTGTGAGATTCCGGCCATTAGCTA